>RJWJ010001916.1:67630-113868 GCA_004363605.1 Indri indri
AGACTTTGCTGATTTTTTTTTTTTTTTGGTCAATTTCAGGAGTCTGTTGGCAGAATCTTTGGGATTTTCTAGATATAAGATCATATCATCAGCAAAGAGTGATAGTTTGACCTTTTCTTCCCCCATTTGGATACCCTTGATTTCTTTCTCTTGTCTGATTGCTCTGGCTAGGACTTCCAGCACTATGTTGAATAGAAGTGGTGATAGTGGGCAACCTTGTGTTGTTCTAGTTCTAATAGGGAATGCTTTCAATTATTCCCCGTTCAGTATGATGTTGGCTGTGCGTTTGTCATATACGGCTTTTATGATCTTTAGATAAGTCCTGTCTATGCCTATTTTGTTAAGTGTTCTTATCATAAAAGGGTGCTAAATTTTGTCAAATGCTTTTTATGAGTCTATTGAGAGAATCATATGGTCTTTGTATTTACTTCTATTTATGTGGTGAATTACATTTGTAGATTTCTGTATGTTGAACCATCCCTGCATCTCTGGGATGAAGCCTACTTAATTGTGATGGATTATTTTTTTGATGACTGACTGAATTTGGTTTGCTAGGATTTTATTGAGAATTTTTGCATCTATATTCATAAGGGATATTGGTCTGTAGATTTCTTTTTTTGTTGAGTCCTTCCCTGGCTTTGGTATCAAGGTGATGTTGGCTCTGTAAAACATGTTGGGAAGGATTCCTTCCTTCTCAATGTTATGGAATAATTTCTGCAGGATAGGTACCAGTCTTCTTTCTAGGTATGGTAAAATTCAGGTGTGAAACCATCTGGGGCCAGGACTCTTTTTTGCTGGAAGATTTTTTTATTGCTGCTTCAATTTCAATACTTGGTATTGGTCTGTTCAGGAATTCTGTTTCTTCCTCATTGAGCCTAGGAAGCCTGTATGTTTCTAAGAATTTGCCCATTTCCTCCACATTTTCAAATTCATGTGCATAGAGATTTTTATAGTATTCAGAGATGATATTTTGTACTTCTGTGGTATCAGTTATAATTTCTCCTTTTTCATTCCTGATTGAGCTTATTAGAGTCCTTTCTTTTCTACTTTTGGCTAATCTAGTGAGAGACCTGACAATTTTGTTTATCTTTTCAAAAAACCAACTTTTTGTTTCACTAATCTTCTGTGTAGTTCTTTTGTTATTGATTTCATTTAATTCTGCTCTGATCTTCGTTATTTCTTTTCTTCTGCTGGGTTTGGGATTGGTTTGCTCATCCTTTTCCAGTTCCTTGAGATGATTCATTAGATTGTTGATTTGTGATCTTTCTGTCTTTCAGATGTAGGCATTTATGGCTGTGAATTTTCCTCTTAGGACTGCTTTCACTGTGTCCCACAGATTTTGATAACTTGTGTTCCCTTTATTATTTAGTTCAAAGAATCTTTTGATTTCTGTCTTAATTTCTTCCTTGACCCCACTATTGTTCAGCAGATTATTTAGTTTCCATGACTTTGTGTAGAAATGAGAGTTTCTGTTGGAGTTGATTTCTAATTTTATTCCACTGTGGTCTGAGAAGATGCATGGTATAACTTCTGTTTTCTAAAATTTGCTGAGACATGTTCTGTGGCCTACAATGTGGTCAATCTTAGAGAATGTTCCATGGGCTGATGGGAAGAATGTATATTCAGGGGTTTTGAGGTAGAATGTTCCGTAAATGTCTGCCAGGCCCATTTGTTCTAGAGTTCTGTTTGAGTCCGTTGTTTCTTTGTTTATTTTCTGTTTGGAGGATCTGTTCTGTTCTGTCAGAGGGTTGTTGAAGTACCTATTATGGTGCTGCTGTGTATCATTTTTTTTAGATCATGTAGGATTTGCTTTATGAATCTGGTTGCACCTGTGTTTTGTGCATAAATATTTAGAATTGTTATGTCTTCTTGTTTAATTGTTCCCTTTACCATTAAATAATGACCATCTTTGTCTTTCTTCAGTTTTGTTGATTTGAAGTCTGATATGAGAACTGCCACACTAGCTTTCTTTTGGTTTGCATTTGAGTGGAATATTGTTTTTGATCCCTTTGCCTCGAGTCTAAATGAGTCCTTGTGGGATAGATGTGTTTCCTGGGAAAACCAGGTACTTGGCTTATATTTTTTTATCCATTCAGCCAGTCTATGTCTCTTCAGTGGAGAGTTCAAGCCATTCACATTTATTGAAAGAACTGATAACTGGGGTGGATTTCTGTTCTTCCTGTTGAGTTGAACTTTATTGCTCTGTTTAACCTCTTGAACCATTGAGGTAACTGGGCTCTGACATTTAGCTTTTGAGGGTTTTTACATTTATGGGCATCTACTGTGTTGATCCCTGTGTAGCGTAGGTCTGAGTACTTCCTGCAGGGCATGTCTGGACTTGGTAAATTCCCTCAGTGTTTGCTTGTCTGGAAAAGACTTAATTTCTCCATTAAATGTGAAACTTAGTTTTACAGGATACAAAATTCTAGGATGGCAGTTGTTTTGTTTAAGAAGGTTGAATACAGGGGCCCACTCCCTTCTGGCTTGTAAGGTTTCTGCTGAGAAGTCTGCTATTATCCTGATAGGTTTTCTCTTGTAGGTCAGTTGTTGCTTACATCTAGCTACTTGTAGAATTTTCTCTTTTACTTTGACTTTGGCCAAGTTAAACACTATGTGTCTTGGAGATGTTCTATTTGGTATGAATCTTCCCAGAGTTCAATGACCATCTTGTATCTGGATGTCTGGATCTCTGGCAATGGGAAGTTTTTTACAATAATTCCCTCAAATAGATTCTCTATGCTTTTAGCACTCTCTTCTTCTCCCTCAGGGATACCTATAATTAGTATGTTTGTTTGCTTCACATAATTCCATATCCCTCTAAGTGATTGGTCTGCTCTTGTTGTTCTTTTCTCTGCCTCTTTAAATGATTGGGTTAGCTTGAGAGCCTTGTCTTCAAGCTCTGAGATTCTTTCTTCTCCTTGGTTTAATCTGTTGCTGAAACTTTCTGCTGCATTTTGAAAATCCCTGAATGACTCTTTCATTTCTTTAAGTTCTATTATATCCTTCCTAATTTTGTCAAGCTCTTCAGTGACTTTTTCATTAATTTCCTAAAATATTTTCAGGCTTCTTTTTGTTGGTTTTCAACTTTCTCTTCAATTCCATTCTTCTTATTTTCCATCCATATTCTGAATTCTATTTCTGTCATTTCAACAATTTCCTTGTAGTTGGAGTTCACTGCTATAGCTCTGTTACGATCCCTTGGGCATGTTGATCTGTTTTGATTTTTTATGTTACCAGGGTTCTTTTGCTTGTTTCTTCTCATTTGAACCCTCTTTTCTGAGTTCTGGGTTAATAGGTTTGCAGGACTCCTGTTCCTTGCGGAGAACTCTCCAGATTGTTGTAAGATGTTAAAGTTGGGACCTGGACAATGCTCTCTTCACTGAGGCTGGTGTTGTGGGGATGGCTTTACCCAGGGTCTCCCCACAGAAGTAACTGCAACAGCTGGAGAAGGTTGTCATGAGTTCCCAGGTTGTGGGTGATTGCTCAAAGCAGGTCACAGTGTGCTAGTGGCTTCAGACTGGTTCCAGGGGTGAGGGGAGTCCCTGGAGGGGAGTTGGACTTGGCAGCAGCTCTTTCAGCCCTGGTTTGGTGGTAGAGGCTGTGGGATGGGGTCTTGGGATCCAGGTGCAGTGCCAGAGACTCGGGGATGGTGTCTCGGGCTTGGCAGGATTTCTGGAGGCACTGGGGCAGAACCTCAGGATCTGGCATAAAAGCCTCAGAGCTGGGACTAGGAACAAGCCATGAGCAGAACCTCTGAGCAAGGCCTCTGAGCCAAAAGTGGGGCTGTGCAGATGACAGACTGATCTGACCTGGAGACTGGGGTTGGGATCATATAGGCAGGAGGCAATTGGGCCAGAGGGCAGAGTCGGGACAAGCAAGCAGCTGGCTGCTCCACAGTGCTGGGATCCCACCAATGCTAAGTCAGATGGGCTTTTGTTGGCCTCAGCAGCCCAGGGAGCACAGGACTCTTCACGCTCCTCTCAGAGCCTGCTCAAGCAGCCACCCCAAGCCTGTCAGTTTGGAGCACGCTGCACTTCTCCATGAGAGCCTCCGAGCCAGGACTAGGGTGGAGCTGGAAGCAAAGTCTCTGAGCAGAGGCTCTGAGCCAGAAGCGGGGGCCATGTA
The DNA here is from genome assembly GCA_004363605.1 of Indri indri. Lineage (NCBI taxonomy): Eukaryota > Metazoa > Chordata > Mammalia > Primates > Indriidae > Indri > Indri indri. The sequence goes on from RJWJ010001916.1 coordinate 71,756, forward strand.
GATGGTGGGCTGACCCAACCTGGGGGCAGGGTAAGGGCCAGGCAGGCAGGAGGAGGCTGAGGCCTAGAGGGCAAATTCTAGGCCCAGCAAGCTGCAGGCTGCTTCTTAGGCACAAGGGTTCCACAGATGCCAGGTCAGATGTGCAGAGGTTGTAGCTCTCCACACCTGACCCAGGACCCACCAAAGTGATTGCCTAAGGCCTCTCAGGACAGAGCCCATTGTGCCCAGCATGAAAGCCTCCAAGCCAGGACTGGCATGGAGCCAGAAGCAAAGCCTCTGAGCAGGGGCTCTGAGCTAGAAGCAGGGGCCATGTAGATGGCGGGCGACCTGACCTTTAGGGTGGGGCTAGGGCCAGGCAGGCAGGAGGTGGCTGGGACCTGGAAGGCAGATTTGGGCCAAGCAAGCTGCAGGCTGCTTATTAGGCGCAAGGGTCTGGTGGATTCCAGGTCAGACGTGCAGAGGTCGTAGCTCTCCACACTCACCCAGAACCCACCAAAGTGATCCTGCTACTCTCTGGTCAATTCCCGTGCCCAGGTCCTAGTGTGCTCTAGGGGTGAAGCACCTGGCTTTAAGTTCCAGGGTATGTTCAAAGAAGCCACCCATCAGTCCACTCCCTCCCCAGCCCAGTGCAGACCTTGTGTGGTACACCCAAGAGTTCATGATGGCTTTAGCTGTTGCCTGATCCCCACAGTGCCTGTTGTCTAGTGCAGTGGCTCTGCACAAACTCCAGGCATGTCCGCATTGGAGCAGGTAGGAGGTCCGTGAGGGTGGTGGGTGCCATCTTGCAGTTCAGTATGCACTGTGCCAGCAGGGCAAGCACAGCACTCTTGCATTCTGTTTGCCTGCTGTTCTCACGTTCTCTAATCTGTTTATATTTATCACACCACCACCATTTTTTCCACACTAAATGTCCCTTGTTGCTTCTCTGTGACTTCACAATGCTGCTTCTGGGTTGAGAGATCCGTATGTAGGCAGTTGCCTGCATCTTCCACTTCTTTCTTTGGGAGGAGCGAGCTGGCAGGCTGCCTCTAGTTTGCCATTTTTTTTCTCTGCAATAAAGCATTTTTAATGAAGATATGTACATTTTTTTTAGACATAATGCTATTGCACACTTAATAGACTACAGTATATTGTAAACATAACTTTTATATGTACTGGGAAACCAAAAAATTTGTGTGGCTCACTTTTTTGTGGTGTCCATTTTATTGTGGTGGCTTGGAACAGGAACTGCAATATCTTCAAGGGGTGCCTGTAACCCCAGAAATGGGATTACTGGGTCGTATGATAAATACATAATTAATTTCACAAAGCACTGCCATGTTGCTCTTCTGAATGGCATTACTAGTGTCTACACCTACCAGAAGTGCATGCGGGTTATCAATTCCCTCCATCCTATGAAAGCTTGATATTATTTGACTTTGTGATCTTTACAAATCAATGCGTGCACAGTATTTTCTCTTTTGCATTTATCTAATTACTATTTCTGTTGAACAGCTCATTATATATTCACTAGTACCTCAGTTTTCCTCTCCACTATTTCCTGTTGGATTTCCTGTCTTCTCTTATTGATTTGTAGGGTTATGTGGATATTACAGTCATTAATACCTTGTTGATTTTAGATAAGGCAGCATATGTCAGATTTATGCCCATTGTCCTAGCCTAAGTATTAAAACAATCTTCTTTTACTTCCAAATATGTCCTTAAGTTTAGATGTTGCAAATATCTTCTTCCAGTCTGTGTGTGACTCTTCTCTTAATGTTGTCATTGGTGTTTTTATGCAGTCAAATCCACTAAGTTTTTGAATTATGGTTTGTGCTTTTGAGGTCTTTTTAAGAAGTCTCTTTTTAATCCAGATTTGTATTATTGGATACTTAGGGTTTTCTGGCCATTTGCATTTTCAGACAATGCTGTACTGAATATCCTTTCATATCTCTTTGTTTATATGTGTGAGATTTTCTTAAGATATGTTTCTATGTGACTTAGACTACTATGTGTTAAATAGTTCCTGTCTCCTTTTCTTCAGTGCACACAATGGCTGGAATACATCCCACAGCCTCTTTTACAGTTGTTAACTGGGTGCCACGTGACTGGCTTCTGGCCAGTAGAATGCAGCCAGAAGTGATATGTGATGCTTCCAATCCTGGCTCATGAAAACTTCCCACAGGGAATTCTCCAATGTTCTCTCTTCTGCTGCTTCTGGGCAGATGTGGAGAATACAGTGGAGGGTTCAGAAACCCAGGGTGATGGTGGTGACACCAGATGGAAATACCTTGGGATCTGAGATCACTAGATGGATCCCAGAACACTAGATTGGGATGTATGGGAGCACAGAAAAAAATTTCTGTATAGCTACTAATATTTTGGTGTTGTTTATTACAATAGTATATTAGTTGACAAACACATGCACAACTTAAAAACTGCAAAATATTTCTGAGGAAAAACTAAATACAAGAGAGATTTGTATTATGTTTCTGAAGTGGAAAACAATACTGTTAAGATGTCATTTCTTCTGAAATTCATCTATAGCTTCAATGTAATCTCAATCAAAATCCAGTCAAAACTCCTTTCTAGAAACTGACACGTTGACTCTAAAATTTACATAGAAATATAAAGTACTTGGAATTGCCAAAACAACTTTGAAAAAGAAGAACAATGTTGGAAGACATACACTGGATGATTTTAAGGCGTATTATAAATCTACAATAGTCAAAAGAGTATGGTATCAGCATATAAAGAGATATATTTATCAAAGGGACAAAATAGAGAATCTAGAAATAAATCCACACATATATGATCAATTAATTTTTGAAAAACATGCAAAGGCAATTATGTGTAGAAGAATAACCCTTTCAACAAATGCTACTGGAACAATTGATCATATGAAAAAACAAACTCTATCCTTAACTCACACCATGTACAAAAATGAAATCAAAATGGATTCTAAGTGTAAACCCCAAAGTATAAAATGTCTGTAAGAAAACATGGGAGAAAGTTTTACTGCCCCTTGAGATTGGCAAAGATTTCTTAAATATTATATACCAAAAGCAAAAACGATAAAAACTTACTATATAAATGGAAATTAACTCAAATTTTTTTAAAAAAGTTTCCTCTTCAAAAACATTGTTACAAAAATAAGAAAGCAAGACACTCATTGAGACAAAATATTGGCAAAATATATACCTGACAAAGAACCTATATATAAAATATGTAATAAATTTTTACAATTCAATAAACAGACAACCCAGTTTTAAAAATAGGCAAAATATTTGAATGAATAATTAATTCATCAAAGAAGATATATGGATAGGAAATAGGCACATAAAAAGATGCTCAACTTCATTAATCACTAGGAAAATGCCAATTAAAACCACAAAGATACAACTGTAGACACTCACGAGAGTGAATAAAACTCAAAAGACTGTTCATATCTAAGTTTTGATGAGAATACAGAGCTACTGGAACTCTCATACACTGCTGGTGGCAATGTAAAATGGTATGATCATCTTAAAAAGCAGCTTCACAGTTTCTTAAAAATGTAAACATATACCTACAATATATCCACCTACTTTACTCTGTTTTAGTCCATTTTCTTCCACTATAATGGAGTACCACACTCTGGATAATTTATAAAGAAAAAAAGTTTATTTGGCTCATGGTGCTGGAGGCCAGGAAGTTCAACAACAAGGTGTTGGCATCTGGCGAGAGCCTTAATGCTGCATCATAACATAGCAGAAGGAATCACATGGTGAGAGAGGGCAGGAGTGTGTTGTACAGAAAGAGAAATGAGGACCAGACTTTATCCTTTTATTGGGAGCCCACTCCCACAATAACTAGCCCACTCCCACAATAACTTATCCTTTTATTGGGAGCCCACTCCCACAATAACTGAGATAATGGCATTAATCCATTCATGAGGGCAGAGTCTCATAACCTAACTACCTGTTAAAGGTCACACCTCCCAATATTGGCAGTTAAATTTCAACATTAGTTTTGGAGGGCCTATTCAAACTATAGCATCTTGCCCAAGGCCTCCCCAAACTAATGTCCTTCTCACATGCAAGATACATTCATTCTATCCCAGTAGCACCAAAAGTCTTAACTTGTTCCAGCAATAACTGAAAAGTCCAAAGTCCAGAGTCTCACCTAAATCAAATATGGGTAAGACTCAAGGCACAGTTTATCCTGAGGCAAATTGACTCCAGCTATGAGCTTGTGAAATTAAAACAAGTTATCTACTTCCAAAATACAATGGTGGGACAGACATAGAATAGACATTCCCATTCCAAAAGTGAAAAATAGTCAAGAAAAGAAGGGTAGCTCATCCAAAGTAAGTTGAAAACCCAACAGGGAAAACAACATTAAATCTTAAGACTGGAGAATAATTTCCTTTGATTCCATGTCCTGCAACCTGGGTACACTGGGATGGGGGTTGGGCCCCCAAGGCCTTAGGCAGCCCTGTCCCTGTGGCTTTGCTGGGCTCAGCCCACACTTCAGCTCTCTTGGGTTGGAACCTCATGCCTACAGCTCTCCTAGTCTGACGTTACACACTGCTAGCTCTACATTTCTGGGGTCTTGGTAGTGGTTCCATTCTCATGGCTCCACTAGGCATTGCCCTAGAGAGGACCCTCTGTGGAAGCTCCAACTCCACATATCCTCTCAGCATTGCCCTAGTAGGGCTTTTCTGTGAGGGCTTCACACCTGTGGCAGGTTTCTGCCTGGGCCTTCAGGCTATCTGCAACATCATTTAAAATCTAGGTGGAGAAAGCCATGGCCCCACAGCTCTTGCATTCTGCATGCCTACAGATTTAACAGCATGTGGACACTGCCAAGACTTACTGCTTGCACCTTCCAGAGTGGTGGGTTGAACCGTACCTAGACCTGCTTGATTCATGGCTGGGGTAGAAGAAAGGCACTGCTCTGGAATGCAGGGAGAAGAGACTCAAGGTGGCTCTGGGCAGCAAGCCTTAGAAATTCTGTAAAGGGCAACCCAGGCCTATCATCCCCTGAGAGCATTCTTACCTCCTAGAGCTCTGGGCCTGTGATGGAGCAACAGCCTCAGAGAGCTCTGAAATGGCTTTAAGGGTCTTTCCCCCATTGTGTTAATGAATAGCACCTGGCTCTCTTCTAACCACATTAATCTCTTTAACAAGTAATCACTTGACCACGCCCTTGGTATTCTCTCCTGTACATGCTTTTTTGTGCTTTATGTGGCCAGGCTGTGAATTTTCCAAATTTTTCATTTGACTTCTCTTTTAATTATAAATTTCATCTTTAAGCCATCTCTAGCCTCTTTTATCTCACAGTATGCAGTTAAAAGTAGCCACACAGCAGGTTGAATACTTTGCTTCTTAGATATTTCTTCTACCTGATATCCTAGTTAATCACTTAAGAGTTCTGCATTCCATAAAGCCCTAGGACAGGGACACAATTTCGCCAAGTTCCTTGCAACTGTATTACAAGGATGACCTTTACTCCAGTTTCCATTACCTACCTTGTTCCTCATTTCTGCATGAGACCTCAGCAGAATGGCCTTTACTATTCATATTTTTACCAACATTCTGATCATAACACTTATTCAATCTCTAAGAAGATTCAGACTTTGCCTACAACTCTCCTCTTCTGAGCCCTCACCAGGATCATCCTTAATGTTCCATTCACAATAATACAGGCTTTTTCTAGCCTGCTCCGTCAAATTCTTTCAGTCTCTACCCATTACCCAGTTTGAAAGCCCCTTCCACATTTTCAGGTATTTGTTATAGCAACAATCCCACTTCTTAGTACTAATTTTCTGTCTTAATTCATTTTCTGCTGCTATAATAGAATACCACAGACTGGGTAATTTATAAAGAACAGAAGTTGATTTGGCACATGGTTCTGGAGGCTGTAATGTCCAAGAGCATAGTGCTGGCATCTTGCAAGGGCTCTTTTGTGCCATGTCATAACATGGCAGAAGGGATAACATGGCAAGAGAGGGTAAGAGAGGGTGAGAGCAGTGAGACAGAGAGAGAAATGGGAGACAAACTTCATCCTTTTATCAGGAGCCCACTCTTGTGATAACTAACCCACCGAGATAATGGCATTAATTACATGTTAAAGACCTCACCTCCCAATGCTTGTTACATCATCAATTAAATTTCAGCATTAATTTTGTAGGAGATAGTCAAACCATAGCCCACTCCTAGGTATTATTTGCCCAATGTAAATAAAATCATGTGTCCCCACAAAGACTTGAATACAAATCTTTGTAGCAGCTTTATATGTAATAGCAAAAATCAGGAACCCTTCAATGCTGATAGTATAAGTTCATTAAAGTCTAAGAGCCAGCACACCAGTAACCCAAAAGAACTGCTGTTTCAATTCTAGTCCAAAGGTAGGAAAAGACCAATGTCCCAGCCCAAGTAGCAAGGCAGGAGGAGTTCTCTTATAGCTGGAGGGTCAGCCTTTTTGTTGTATTCAGGCTTTCAATGGCTTGGATGAGGCCCATTACATTAGGAAGGACTATCTGTTTTAATTAGGCTATAGATTCAAATGTTAATCTCATCCAAAAACACCCTCACAAACACACTCACACAAATAATGTTTGACCAAAATACCTGGGCACCCTGTGGCCCAGTCAAGTTGACACATAAAATTAACCATCACAAGCCCACCCCTTATCCACTTGGCACCCATATGCATCACCTTAAACCATACTTAATCTCCACATGAAGACAATAACAAGTTCATAATTCTAATTCAATGGATATAACTATCCTGCATATAATTGAAAATACAATAACCCCTTCTCCAAAAGAGGAGGTAAAGCCCTTCAGGGATGTTTACTTTTCTCCTTAGTATCCCATAACTTAAATACTATGATGTAAAATTAACAATACTTAAACACTATGAGATAAAATCGATACATCCTATGAAACATGATAAAGGAATAAGAAAGAAAACAAAGATATAGATATAGATGTATACACAAATATACTAATGACAAAATAAGGAGGAAATGCACATGGCAATTATAGTCCTCATTTCTGTAACTGGTTGTGTAGTCATGACCAGTATTTAAAACTATCTACTTCCACAGCCCATTCTGTATTCTCTTTGCCTTCAGAAAGCACCTCAGCTGGTCCTGTTGTTTACCTTGTGGCTGACCCCAAACCTCATTGCCAAAGGGTCTGGGTCATTAGTTATCTTACTTGGATTGGGTTGTTGTAGTATTCTACTGACTTGAATTATCGAGTGTTGTAATACTAAGAGAAGCCCTGAGAGATCTCTTGTATTACAGACATACTCTCCCTTACCTTCATTGTAGATTAGTAGTCCAATTTACCCTTGGTAGTCAGAATCAATCACCCCAGCCAGCACATAACTCCCTTTTTGATTATTGATTCAGAGTCATGTGGAACCCAACATGGCCAGACTTCCAGTTCAATGTTATCACTCTCATGTCCCCTAATGGAAGCATTCCTCCCTTTGGAACTAGGATCTCTAGGCTAGTAAAGCTTGTGGTCACAGGAACAGGAAGTAAAACTTCCTATAATACTAGAAGTAATAATGAGTGATTATTACTATCCTTTGACTCCTAGACCCATGAACCCTGGCTTGGGAGAAACAGTACTATATATTGGATGGTGATTCAGATCATATAGAGCCTTCTGGAGAACACTGCCCCAGCTCTGTAAGATATTGCCATATAGCTGGCACTATAACTGAGTCTTCAAAAGGCCATTCCACTATTCTATCAAGCTAGCTGGTTCAGGGTAGCAGAGAACATTGTAAGACGAGTGAATTTCATGAATATGGGCTTGTTGCTGCATTTCTTTTGCTGTGAAATGAGTTCCCTGATCAAAATCAATACTGTGTGGAACACTATGCTGGTAGATAAGGCATCTTCTAAGTCCCCGGATAGTAGTTTTGACAGAATCCTTGTGTACAGGGAAGGCAAATCCATATTTAGCAAAAGCATCTATTCCAGTAAGAACAAAATGCTGCCCTTTCTGTGATGGATGTAGTCCAATGTAATCAACCTGCCACCAGGTAGCTGGCTGATTACCCCAGGGAATGGTGCTACATTGGGAACACAGTGCTGGCAGTGCCCTATCTCTGCTGCTGGCAGGTAGGGCACTCAGCAGTGGCCATAGTCAGGTCAGCCTTGATGAGTAGAAGCCCATATTGCTGAGCTCATGTGTAACCCCCATCCCTGTCACATGGCCACTTTGCTCATGAGCCTGTTGGGTGATGACAGGGTGGCTGGGTAAAGAAGCTGACCGGTATCCACAGGACAGGTCACTCTATCCACTAGATTATTACCATCCTACTCTGCTGAAGCCACTCTTTGGTGAGCATTCACATGGGATACAAATATCTTCACATTTTTTGCCCATTCAGAGAAATCTGTCCACATACTTCTTACCCAAATTTCCTTATCACCAATTTTCTGATTGTATTTCTTCCAAGGCCCTGATCATCCAACCAAACCATTGGCCACTGCCCATGAATTGGTATATAATAACATTTCTGGCCATTTGTCCTTCAAAACAAAGTGAACCACCAGACACACTTCCAGGAGGATTTCCCTTCATCACTTCCCTTCAGGGATGTCCTAGAAAGGGGCTGCAGTGTTTCAGCTGTCCACTTTCAGGTGGTACCCACAGATCATGCAGAACCATCCATAAACCAGGCCCAACTCTGAGGTCAGGGCTAGTTTTGAGTGGGAACTTTTCCTTTTCCTTACCAACTAGTCTGTGGTATATTGCTATGGCAGGCTGAGCTGACTAAGACAATGCCCAGTTGAAATTTATTCCAAGAATGCAAGGTTAGTTTAACATCCAAAAATCAATTAATGTATTATACCACGTCAGTGGACTAAAGGACAAAAACCACACAATCATAACAATAGATGAGAACAAAGCATTTGACAAAATTCATTACACCTCCATGATAAAAACATTCAACAACTAGGAATAGGAGGGAACTTCCTCAACCTGAAATGTCTGTGATAAACCCACATCTAACTTTATGCTTAAGGATGAAAGAGTATGTTCACTCTGCCACTTGTATTCAGCATTGTACTGAAGGTTCTAGCCAGGGCAATTAGGCAAGAAAATAAAATTAAAGCATACAGATTGGAAATAAGCAAAACTATTTGTATTTGTAGATTTCTATTTCTATTTTGACATGTTCATGTATATAGGATTGTGTATGTAGGAAGTCTTAAGAATCCACTAAAAAACTATTAGAACAAATAAATGAGTTTAACCCTTTGCAGTATATAAGATCAATATACAAAAATCTATTGTATTTCTATACAGTAGCAAGTGGTAAACTACAAATGTAATTAAGAAAACGATTCTATTTACAATCATCAAAAAAGTTGAAATACTTAGGAATAAATTTAACAAAAAGAGTGTAAAACTTTGAAAAATCACACGTCACTGAAAGAAATTTAAAAATACCTAAATAAATGGAAAGACATTCCATGTTCATGGGTTTGAAGACTTAATATTGTTAAGATTCAGCGTTTCCCAAGTTAATCTACGGATTCAATGTAATCCCTGTCAAAATTCTGGCTGCTTTTTTTTGAAAAATTGACAAGTTGATCCCAAAATTCAAATGCAAATGTAGGGACCAAGAATAGCCAAAACAATCTTAAAGAGAAAAACAAGGTTGAAGGACTAACACTTCCTCATTTTAAACTTACTGCAAAGCTATAGTAATCAAGACAGTGTGCTTCTGGCATAAGGATGGGCATATAGGTCAATGGAATAGAGTTGAGAGTCCAGAAATAAATTGACTTTCAGCAGACTACCAAGACCATTCAATGGTGGAAAAAAAAAAATTTTTTTTTTTCTGCAAATGGTGTGGGGAACACTGGATATTCACATGCAAAAGAATGAAGTTGGATTTCTACCTCATGCCATACACAATAGTTAACTCAAAATTAATCAAATATCTAAGTGTAAGTTCTAGAACTATAAAACTCTTTAAAAAAACATAGGTGTAAGTCTTTGTGACTTTGGATTTGGCGATGGTTTCTTAGATATAACACCAAAAGCACAAGCAACCAAAGAAAAAATGGATAAATTGGACTTCATCGAACCTAAAAAGTTTTGTGTTTGAAGGGACACTGCCAAGTAAGTAAAAAGACAGCTTACAGAGATGAATAAAATATTTATAAATCATGTATCTGATAAGTGTTTATTATCCAGAAGGAACTGGATAAGGAAGTCTTACACATTCAACAATAAAAAGACAACTGAATTAGAAAATGAACAAAGCATTTGAGTAGCTGTTTCTCCAAAGAAGATATATAAATGTCTAAAAAGTACATGAAAAGGTACTCAGTATCATTAGTCATTAGGAAAATGCAAACTAAAACCATGATGAGATACCACTTCACACCCACAAAAATAGTTATAATCAAAGAAATGGAAAATAATATTGAGGGAGCTTGTGTAGAAATTGGAACCCTCATTTATTGCTGATGAAAATATAAAATGTTGCAGCCATTTAAAAAAAGAATTTGGCATTTCTTCAAAAAGTTAAACACAGAGTTACCATATGACCCACTCAAGAGAATTGAAAACTTATGTTCATACAAAAATTTGTTCACCAAACTATTAGAATTCTAGAAGAAAATGTTGGAAAAACTCTTATAAACATTGACCTAGGAAAGAATTTATGAAGAAGACCCCAAAGGCAATCACAGCAACAACAAAAATAAATAAATGGGACCTGATCAAATTAAAAAGCTTCTGCACAGCCAAAGAAAACCGTCATGAGAGCAGACAACCTACAGAATGGGAGAAAATTTTCGCATGCTACACATCCAATAAAGGGCTATTAACTAGCATCTATTTAGAACTCAGGAAAATCAGCAAGAAAAAATCAAACAACCCCATCAAAAAGTGGTCAAAGGACATGAACAGAAACTTTTCAAAAGAAGACAGAATAATGGCCAATAAACATACAAAAAAATGCTCAACATTTCTAATCATCAGGGAAATGCAAATCAAAACCACAATGATATATCATTTATCTCCAGTGAGAATGGCCTTTATCAAAAAGTCCCAAAACAACAAATGTTGGTGTGGATGTGGAGAGATAGGAACATTTATACACTGCTGGTGGGACTGCAAACTAGTGCAACCTCTGTGGAAAGCAATACGGAGATACATTAAAGAGATACAAGTAGATCTACCATTTGATCCAGCAATCCCATTACTGGGCATTTGCCCAAAACAACAAAGGACGTTCTATAGAAAAGACATCAGCACACAAATGTTTATAGCAGCACGATTCACAATTGCAAAGATGTGGAAACAACCCAAGTGTCCATCAATACGTGAGTGGATTAATAAAATGTGGTATATGTATACCATGGAGTACTATTCAGCTATAAGAAACAATGGTGATATAGCACCTCTTATATTTTCCTGTATAGAGCTGGAACCCATTCTACTAAGTGAAGTATCCCAAGAATGGAAAAATAAGCGCCACATGTACTCACCATCAAATTGGTTTTAACTGATCAACACCTAACTGCACATATAGGAATAACATTCATCAGGCATTGGGCAGATGGGAGAAGGGAGGAGATGATGGGTATATACATACATAATGAGTGCAATGCGCACCATCCTGGGGATGGACATGCTTGAAGCTCCGACTCAGGGGGAGGGGGGTGCAAGGGCAATATTTGTAACCCTAAACATTTGTACCCCCATAATATGCTGAAATAAAAAAAATTTGTTCACCAATGTTCATAGCAGCACTATTCATAATATGTATAAAATATATATATACAATTCATTTGTAGTATGTGAATTGTATCTCAATTTTTAAAATTCAATATTCTCTGTACTTGTATAACCACACACTAAGGCTTAAGCACATCCCGGGAAACGGGTGGAAACTGGCTTTGTGATGCTCTTTCTTGGTGCTTCTGTTATTAATCAGTTGGGTTAAAGCTGCTCCTAGCATGTTCAAGCAATCTCCTCAGAGACAAAGCCTCCGCTCCACCCACGTTGTTATTATCTTCCCCCACCAATCTCTGAGAGGGGCTTTCAGGCTCACTGCTGTGCCCCTGTGGCTAGGAGTGTGGTCTGCCTCTTATATGTCAACTCTCTTGCCCTTTTGGTGCCAGCACCTTGTGAGTGTGCACATGGTGGTGACCGAAAGAAGAGAGACTGTTTCTGATGTGATGAGCTGATTTCCTCTTTTTAATGGGGTAGGATGGGGCTTCCTCTGAGCCTGGGCAGTTGACTGTCCTGGAGGGAATTAAGTGAATGCTACATTCTCTCCTTTTTACCTGCCCAGGTAGCATTTGGTCTAAATACTGCCACTTGCCTCAGACCCCATGCTCTCTGAATCAGGGCCATAGGAAACCTGGGGAATATTTCCTGCAGATACTCATCTTATGTTTTGGCTTCTAGAAAAAGTAATGAAAGGAATCTCTGAAATGAATAATCCTCCATATCCAGGTATTTTAAGCTTCTCCAAGTAAAAGAGACAATCTCTTTATGTTTGGGAAATTGTAGTTGGAGTAATATCCTGAATTCTTCTAAAAGCTTTCCCTTCAGAAATTACCCTAAATTGCAAATCAGAATCAAAGATCCAGAATGCCATCAGAGCTTATAGGTTTCATCACCCACTGAAATTGATCTATTAATTCTCATTTTTCCTTGTTTTTTTTAAATCCTGTCTTAACTAGACTTTGATCTTTTCTGTATTTGTTCTATTCAAATGTTTTTCTTCTTAGTCATCTCTAACAAAGAAGAACCAAGTAGTCTTAAATGATTTACTTGCTACTGTTGTTGACCTTAGATCTCTTCAATTATTTGGCATTTTATTTCTGAAGGGTGAATAGATGAAGTTAACTTTAGTCTCAATGACTAATAATACTTACCTTCCTCTCAAATGATGTTAGAATCTACACCTAAATGAGTAATGCTCACAGGAAGAAAAGTAAGTTACCTAGAAGTTAAATGATCAATTAGGTAATACATGGTTACTCAAAATTCCCTCCTATGTATTGAAATATTTATCTAGATGTCATTATGCTGTTTCAGAAAGATCACTTTCTCATGAGGTGTGGCAAACACTTATAAGGCAAAGCTTTTCAAAATATCTACCCTGGCTCTACTAAAACTTCATGGGTCACTTTCTTAGTAATCAATAAATGTTTTATTAAATATTTATGGAAGATAATGAGAATTATTTTGAAACGGTAACATGTTATTCTTGGGGATCCATGGATGGCTATTCTACTACTGATATACCAGTAGAGGTGAGAAAAAAAAATGAGAGTAATGACTTTAGTCACAGTGTCCTGCCTCCTCCAGTTTTATTTCTCCAAGTTAAAGGCCCTGTCTGTTTTCTAGCCATATCAGTATCATTTTTTCACTTATTTTACACTTTTGGACACAATAATAGGATTTCATGTATGGCTTTAGCAAACTACTTAAATCAGAATTTTTCTCCTATAAAAATGAGGATAATAATACAGAAGCAAAGTTTGAGATGACAGTGTTTATAATGTTTCTTGAGATCTGCAGATGAAAAGTAGGTGTTGATATTATAATAGTAGTGTAATATGAATTGTTATTGAGCCCCTGTGTCCTCAGAGTCAGGTTTAAAGAAATCGTAATCTCTTTCTTGTGGGCCCAGAATGCTTAAAAAAATTCTCAAAAGTAAACCAGTTCCTTATTTAAAAAATTGAAAGATAAGAACCCCAGAACATTTATCCAGAAGTAATTCAAGAACGAGTTGGATTTTTTTTTCAGTCTTATTTTGCAGAGGATTAGAAATGGAATTCAAACTTCAAAGAAGAAATATTTCAATATTCCAGAACAGAATCATTACTACATTAAAAGAGTAGACTTGTGAAATGGTAGGAAATCAAGAACTATTAATGGGAAAATAAAAACAGAATATTAATATGATGCCAAGTTTATACTTACGTAGAGCTGTAAAGCTTAGAAAGCGTGTTTATATATTAACTCAGTCCATCCTCACAACATCCTTGTGGGGTAGTTGAAGCAAAACCTGTGTTTTACATGTGAAGAAACTGATATTTAGGGAGGCTAACTAACTGGTCCAAGATTGCATGCTGGTATATTGTCGATGTGGGATTTGAACTCATCTTCTGATTCTTGGGCAGTGATTGCTCTATCCTTTAGAAGGGAAGATAGAGCTGCTGCTTTGCCGTTGGCCGATTTCAGGGATATCGAAAGATAAAAAAAGAAAGAATTATTTCTGACAGTTTGCTTTATGATGGTCAGTGAAAATACATTGGTCCACACTATTCCAGTCACCTGCTTCTTTTGCGTTAATTTTGGCCAAGAGAAGACCTAGCTCCAGTGGGGAGAAGGACCTGCTTTTAAACCTTCATTGGATTGTCTAAAGTCATTTACAGGGTATCATTCCTGTCATTTCTTGCCTGGCACTTTCTCTTTTTGGGGGATAATTCTGTATTTACACCTCATTCTCGGTACATGGTAGTAAACAGGAACAGAAGGGGTGGGGGTGGTAAGTGTGAGCAGGTGCTGGGGACACAGTGAGCTCGGACACAGCTCATCTGCATGGGAAGGTGACGAGATACCTATCCTTTCTTAAAACTCAACCTCCCAAAATGTTGGCATTGAGGACAAAGAATTGATGAATTAAAAATGGAGAGTTGGGGGCAGGATGGCCAAGCTAAGACAGGTTCGGATGTTTACCTATTGGTTTACTCGTCCCCCAAATTAACACTTACACAAGCTAGATGAGTGGGGGCTCTTGTGCATGGTCACACTGACCACCTTATGGCTTACCTCTAGGTTAGTGAATTTAACATTTGAACGAAAATAGATGACATAATTCTGAGGTTGGTAAAAGTTTTTTCGCTTAGCTCAGGTCACCAAAGGACAAGTTCTAAATATTAATAGGAAAGGGAAGGGTTAATGAAGTAGAGTGTATTGAAAACAAAAATCAATTTAAAAGTTTCTCCAGAGGAGGTACCCCTTTCTAGGGCATGTTAAACCCTCTGGGGTGCCATGTGTTGTCTGAAAAAAAGGTAATATACCAAAAACTACAGAAAATGAAGTTTTATGAAATCTTTTTAGCTGAAGAGGATCTTCAGAAAACAGTGAGGAATCATCTGGGCAGAGGGGCTTTAGTCAGAGAAGTCTGAGAAAGCCTAAATAAAAGGAGTCAGCAATTCCTAGAGGGAAAACAGTTTGTGGGAAGCAGGGATTATCCAACTAAAAGGCTAATGAAAACTGATAGCTAAGGGACTTGTGTTTGACAAGGAGATTGTCACTGTTGACAGGGATGACTGGCAGGGTGGAAAATGAGGGGGATAAAGCTGTACAGAAAGACTTCAGAGGAAATTTGACTCCTCTGAAACCACAGGTGTGAAGGTAAGTGAAACCGGTAAGTAAAAGTTAGTGTTGTTTTCAGGATCTGAAGTTCTACATACTTCGAGTTTGAAATTTAGGAGTTTAAGTGGACCATGTGAGAGAAGTTGGGGCATGGAAGGCCAGGAATTAAGGGATCAGAGGACTCTTTTCTGCCCCTGAAATGACTTCTTAGATTTTATTTTTAAATGTGTTCTATAGTACTCTCTAGAGCTCAAAGACAGGCCAGCTTCTTTCTCTACCAACCTAGCCTGTTTCAAATCACAGGCTACAAAGGGGCCTTCTAACCCAGCTCTCAATGGTCATTTATTGAGTGCCTGTTATGTCCAAGTTGCTGAGCTTGTTGCGTGTGAACATATAAAAGTGTCGTAATATATGGTCCTTGCCTTCGGAGATCTCATAATCAATGAAGAAATGGAACACAATGAATTCAGCCTGAAGATGAATTATTCTCAAATAGAAATATGGTAAAAAGTAAAACATAAATGCCAAGTTAGTAGTAGAAACATTAAATTTTATAAAAATTTAGAAGTGGGAGCTACAGGAGTTGGAGAAGCCTTTTTGGGACAGGTAGAAGTTGAGTTCCATCTTTAAGGCTGCATAAAATTCAGACAGTCTGGGTGAGGGTGGGCGGGAATGAGGAGATGTAAAGAAAGGGTGGGGAGAAGAGGAGGGACACTCCACAGGGGCAAAGAAACTACTGGAGCAAAAGGAACCAGGGATTGAATTTAATAACCCTTGAGATGCACCCTTTGCGAAAAGCAGACAGTGGAATTTGTAGTTATTGTTTTTGTTTGGCTCTTGAAGCTAAGCATTTGGGTTTGCTGGGGGCCAGTCTTTTAAAGGGACAGGCTCTGACCTGAAGTAAATAATAGAATGGGCTCTGGGGGTGCCAGACCTAGGGTTGTACCCTGGTTCTGCCATCTGTTAGTGGCAAGATCTCCAAAAAATTCACCTCTTCATGCCTCAGGCTCCTAATTTTTAATTTGGGATAATATTAGTGTGTAATTCATAGCATAGTGTTGAGGTTTAAGAGATAAAGTATTAATATGCTTATCGTAGTATTTGGCACATAAAAGGAACTCAATACATCTTTATTTTTATAGTAATATAATAATAAATAACATTAATAACAATACTGATAATAACATTTCAAAGCCAAGTGAGCATCATGAAATTTTTCATGTGCACATGAGCACAGAGGAGATCTTCAGAACCTGTTATTTTCTGATATCCAAGAAAGATGGAGAAAAGAAAACAATGGCTTTTTTTTTTTTTTTTTTTTACTAGAATGAGGAGATGAAGAAATTTAAGACAGTCCATGTCACCCTTGGTTGTTCTCTGACACTCTCCCCAGGTCCACAGTGGCATCTGCTGAGGTCTCAGTTGTCTCCCCTTTGGATCACGAGAGAGTCACTGTTCCCCCAAAGGCTATGGCTCCCGACGTGGGCAGGGGTGGAGTGGAACACTTTCCTGCTCCATCATTTTATGGGCAGGTTTAATATCTAGCACCCTCTATTTATAATTAACGTTAGGCTGTTTATTTCTTGTTTCTCATTTTAGCAGGGTAAGCAAGTCAAGGCAGGCCACTTTCTAGTAGATTGTGAGAAGATAGACCTCAGCCTTAGCCTGACTGTGGGTCTGATGTGGAGAGAAGAGAGTCAAAAGGAAATATTCTGTGGCTTTCTATATGACTGAAAGGCAGTGAGGCTGTTGTTTGCTGTAGCAGCCAATTAAAAAGAGTGACATTCTGGCCACTGAATGTGAATAGGCCCATGTGGAAGTGTGGTGACCAAAGTTGAGTCATAACTTGAGAGGAAACCAGTCTTACCCATGTTTTTTTGTTCTTTAGTGGAGACCCTTAGTAAGCTCTTCAAAGACAGTGGCTTTCTACAAAAGGAGAGCTATAGTAACCGTTGGCCGCAGCAAGTGGCTCTTCTCGCTCTTGTGCTGGAACAAGAACCAACTGTGAGAAGCCTGGGTTTGCCTCCTTTTGGTGTGGTTAATGTTGGTGGGAAGTTTCTTATAGGTCTCTTCATATATTAATGCATGTGGTCTTGGCTAGGCCTTCAGGATCCTCAGTTGACGTGACTGTGTGGGCCTGGCTAGCTTTGTCCAGACTAGCAGAACGTGAACACTGCTGCACTCCTGAGGGAGTCTCCCAAAGCCCTCCTCTCTGTCCGGCCTGTGGCTATGTGAGAGATCCCTTGGTAGCTCTTTGAACATGAAGACTTGGTGACCTTGAGCCATTCCTAAAGTGTGACCTAAGACTTGGGGTGTTTTTGTGATTTCTCCAGGGCGCTTTACCAGGCAATAGGAATACAGAGGACCTCTGTCTCAATGCTTGAACCTGCAGCTTTGTCCAGGTTTATTCTTCGGGGTATGACTGGTAATCTGAACGCTTAAAATTTTGAGGAGGGCCCGGTGTCTATGCAAGAGTAAATATTCAATTTGGACTGAGTCCACTTTTTTACAGAGGAATTTGAGTTTTATGGGAACTGAAATAGACAATCCCTAACACCTCTCCATCCCAGAGTAAATAAAACAGCACTCATATTTTCATGTTAGAACAAGCCCAGCCACCTTGTTTTTGTCACTCTAACATTGTTGATGTGATTTATCTAATTTGTAGATATTCTCAGAACAAAAGTCTCCATGCTCAGTTATCTTTCTCATACAAATAAATCTTGCCCAGTGTTCTCTTTCAATTAGCGCACTGAGGGAAGCATCATTTACAACACCCACTGCCACTTTCCTCTTAGGCACTTAATTAAAAATCAGATTCAGGGTGTGGAATGAGACCTAAGTAATTCTTTCCAAGTTCTTTTGAGGAGCTCCCTGCTAGTACTCTTGCAGCCCAGAAATGAACACCTGCCCTTCACAAAGGGGACTCCATCCAGCATGGAAGTAAAGTAGGTACACAGGTAGAGTATTATTTCTAGGAATACTGTACTTGCACATGTCTCCTTTTGCCAGGCAGCAAACTAATTTCTCAAAGAGAAACCCTGGCAAACAATACCACTCTGTGCTGCCTTCATTATTTTCTACCGTGAGAGGTTGTTACCTGAGCCAGCCTGCAGAGAGCTGCTGAGCGCTCTCTTGAAACAAAGTGGCAGCCAATCGATAATCCTTTACGGAAAACAGAGACTTGTCTCAGCAACTGAAGTTCATACCCACAGCAAAATTCAACTGGCATTCTGCTTTCCTATTTGAGGACGCTTGCAGATCTGTTGAGAAGAAAAATCTATGTGAATAATGTTTTGGGTTCCACAGTTTAAAAAAAGGAAAAACAAGGGGGCTTTCTCATGATCTCAATTTCTCATTCTCTTAATCAACTCAGAATTGGCAAGAAGGCCAATAGAGAAGCCTCAAGGCTTCAAAAGGGGCAATCATGAGCATTACAGGTTCTGTCCCACACTGAGGAAGGACAGCAGGAAGTACCCCCTGACCAGGTATTTCACAAGTCCAAGACATGATGAGTACAGTTTTACAGCTGCCTCTGCTCGTAAATAAGACCTCCCCGGTAAATCATTTCCCAGGTAGAATTTGCTTTTCCTCCTTAAGTAAAAATAGACTTAAAAAAAAAAAATCCTTTTTCAGGGTGGTAAACAACTGCCTGAAGTAAAAGCCATCGAGATAACCTCTATAAAAGACCTTCTGTACTTGATCTCACATTGGTTCTGACATAAAAATGCATCAACTTAAGAAAAAAAAAAAAAACTTGACTCAAGTTATACCCAAAAATAATCTTAGCCAGAGGAGCCGATGTGGGGGGAATGGAGAGGAAGGAGAAAGTCAAGTGCAAGATCAGTCTTAAGAATGGCACTTAGAAATTTTGGGTTTCTCTCACTCCTAGTCAGTTTTTTTTTAAAAACATGTAGATGGGTTGGGCTCATTATTCAACTATTGTCTCTCCACATCCAACCCCTTATTTATTTCTCTGTTGCTACTAGTTCTAGTTCCCTGTTAGGCCCTGCCAATAGGGGATGCTGGAGGAAGACTGCAAGCCTAGACGGGGAGAAAGTTCATTTTCCTCTCTGCAACCTCTGACTCGTTTTGCTGACTGTTCCTTTCAGTATCACCAAGCAATACTTCTTCACCCAAGCAGTGGCAGTTCATTTCAGTAACAGTAGTTTATACCAGTTTGCAGTTTTTCCAAAATTTGCAGAAGCCATCTCATGGCACCCCCCCCCCCACCCGAGACACTGTCTTAGCTGCCAGCATCCCCTCCTTAGACGTCTGGGTCAACCTCGAGGGCTCCACCACTGGCCTTAGGTACACCAGCACCAGCCAGCTGCCACGTCCCCTGGGGAATCTGAATTATCCCCCACTGGGCTCATGCTCCAAGGTTCAAGGCACCAGCACTCTCAGAGCAGTTCCCCCTCCTGAGACGTCTCAGTTTGGACGCTTTCTCCAAACTTCTAGATTCCCATCTCTTCCTTTTGTTTCTAATTCCATAATAACTTAGTGTTCTCTTTTTGCATGTTCAGTAATCAGTACCTGGTAAATAATTCTTTGTATTCATTATATTAAATTCTATTATGCCATTGGTATAATTTGTCTTTTGACTGGACCTAGATTGATAAAATAGGAGTCCTTTTCTTGACCTCACAGCTGTCTCAGTTGGATGTTGACTAGATCTTGCAAGGTGTAGCTGGAGTCAGCCTGAGAATGGTGCTGTTTGAATAGGAATGTCTTGTTGCTATTTATTCCCGGGGCCTAAAAGACCAGTGTTGACTATGAATTCTTACCCTAGGGGTCTAGAAAGATGTTGGAGATTTACTTAATAGCTGAGTTAGCTGTCGCATAAGATGGAACAGGGAACTTTTTAATTGATAAGAAAGATTTAGGCTCCATTTTCTCATTCTAAGTCTCTATGGAAAACTAAAATGTCAGAGGGGTTCTTTTATACTCCAGGCTTCAGATATTATAAAAATAATAGATGTGAAAGATTTATAGCATTAGGCAAGGGAAAAAGGTTGATGGGTTTAAGTGACATAATCGAAGTTCTCAACATTAGAACCCCCTTTTGTAAGCTGGGACACCTAAAGGCTTGGCAAATATCCATGCCCATTAGCCATCTGCATCACTACTATGTGTATCTATTGAAGGATTTAATGAATCATAGACATATGATCACTGCATGGAAAAAAAAAATGCGTTGTGCCCGGCATACTCTTTTCCATAAAGAAAACATAATTGAGAAATGCAAACATGTGGAAACAGGCCACAAAAATGCAGCAAATTAGTCCTTATTATCCATTCATCCATGCAGGAAAGTTTTAAAAGGTAATAAAGTACTACGTTCTTAAAATTGGCACTTTAGCCTCACTGTTTTTAGAGTAAAATACATAGTACTGGATAACTACCATGCATCTAAGCATTGTTTAGCATTTAACTACCTTTCAATTCAAGAGGCATTTCAAATCATGCTGTCACCTGTTCCCAAGTTTTCCACTGCAGGTTACCATCCCAAACTACCTCATTAAAATAAATGAAAACAAATAGAATTATCCAAGGGAAATGTCACTAATGCGATTATAAAGTAAGAATGTTTTGGCACCATTCAATAAAACTACAATTCTAAGTCTTAAGTGTAACCCATGGAAATTTGGATGACATCTCAACTCATTAGTTCTTCTGTTCCATATTTGTGCTTGAGCTTGGAATAGATAATAATGTACTTCTGTACAGTCACAGCATCATAAGGGCATTGTTTTCTCTAATGAACAATGATGCAACTCTATGATTCCATTATCCTTGTTTGTCAAGTATCCTGCTTAATGTAATTTCTGAGTACAATGGACAACACTGTAATTTAAATATGGGTATACCCACACCAAAGAGTCAAGCCTACATACCTCTTAAAACAATTTTTCTCAAGTTGCTTTCTAATTTTTCAGTATTCGTTGAGGAAGGAGTTGTGCTAAAAACCTGGATGAACCATGTGTACTCTTGTCTAGATTTTTTAACCATAAGCCTATTTGAAATTTATTAACCCTTGTATGAGATCTAGCCTACTTGAGAGAGAGAGAGAGAGAAGACATGGGCCAAAAGCAGAGATGAATAGTCAGAAGTAGAGATGACCTATCAGGAGGAGAGATGATATACTGTCAGAAAAAAGGCACAGGAACTTATTTGCCTGACACAGGGGCACCCCAAATCCAACATAGATGAGCTGATACTGGATGTGGAGTGATCCTTAGAATGCAATTTAAAAGCTTGGTATATAACCCAGGATGCCACGACCACTGTGTGCTACGACGTGGTGCACAACTGTACCCCTGCAGCTTGCCAGCTGCCCATTCTTCAGGCAGATGTACAGGAAACTGAGAATCAAAGCACCCAATGTGGTCATATGTAAACTGCACATCTGACGCTGGGGAACAACAGCTTTTTAAGCACAGGACTCACCACCAGAGTGACAGAGACCCTAAGGAGTGAATGGAAAAATGATGGTTTCTGACAACAGAGAACATATGCTATAGTCATGGAAGGGAAAAGTTTGTTGTTAGTTTAGAAAACTCCCATTTAGGTCTGAGTGAAGTCTGGGAAATAAAGTCAAATTTTACAAGTCTTTCTTTAAGTTGTTTATTTCTTTGAAATGACCATCTGATGGTGTTTCTGCCTTACCAGTGCTAAGAGATTTAGTACCTTCCTCCCTATCAGATGTGCCTCCATTCGTTGTATCTTAAAGTTTTCATCATTACCACTCGTAACGCTGAGTGAAGCAAGAGACTCAGGTAGAAATGGAAAAGCATAGGGTAACAAATGCTCCTTTAACTAGCTCTTGTCTAAAAATCTAGACAAGAATGCACTAGCTCGCCTTTAACTACTTTAGTGGGTAATTTGCTCACTAGGTATGTGGGCAAATCACCTTTGAGGCTTAATATTTCTGTCTTAAATATGAGTATATAACATATCTTACAAAGTTGCTGTAATGATTGAAATGAGATTATATTTATAATGAATAAGACATATTGCCTGGCACATTCTAGGTGATTAGAAAATGTTAATTCCCTACCCACTCCCTTTGCCTTTTTATTATACTTTCAGGTATCTTACCAGCTTTGAAACATCTGGCCCTGAAAATGATAGAGCCAGGTAACATAAATAGAAAATATAGTTTATAGCTATCTTGTGGCCAGGTTAGCTCAAGTCATGGTAGAATGGGTTGGTTCTGGAAAGTGTTGGCTTTCCAGTCACTTTGGGGAGGCTACAAGGGGATTAAGAGTGCATCTTTCTACCTGGGAAATGCATTCTAGTTCCTGAGGTCAGAACCCAAAACTGAAACAACTTAAAGATGGTAGAGCGTGACAGGAAGGAAAGGAATGATGTGATTCTAGAACAAATATGTCTATGCTCTCTGGGCCAAAACAGAATGTGCAGATTTATCCTAAGCCAGGTCTGAATCTCAGGGGGCAATTTTGGAAATTATAGTGCTCCTAAGGTGTTTAGAATTAATATGAAGTCTTAGGGTAACTGTATGTCCTGATTTCCCCAGGATGATCCAGAATTGTGTGTATTGTCTCAGCATAATTATTAAAAATGCTTGTTTTGTTCTCCAAAGTGTCACAATTTGAATGGCACATTATATGGTTTTTAATGCCACTGAGTACTTGGAAGCCTCTAAGGCTCCAAGTGTAAGTCACTAATCGAAGCGATCTATTAATATATTAGCTCCAGTACTCTGCTATTGTCATCAGTGCTCCTGATAGCATTTTTAAATAATCACGCACTTTCAGAAAGCTCATCCTTGAATAATACCTGAGTGTGCAGTAAAGAATTATTGCAGATAGGTACGTATCAACGAATGATTTTACATTTTGATAATCCATTCCTTTGGGGTCATAATTTACATATCTGACTCATTCATTTTCTCTCTCTCTCAAACTACGTATTTTTTTCCATATACTTCTGAGCTCTCCATTCAACTGATTTATCTTTTTGTCCTTGAGCACTTACACATATTTATGTACCATAACCTTATAAAGTCATGATATCTGATAAGATGTGTTTTCTCCTCAATGACAGGATGTGTTTTCTCCTCACCCAGTGTTATTCTTACTTGTTAAAAATTGATTGACCATACTTGCAAATTTATATATAATCTTTTTTTTATTGGAATATCAAGTGACAGGCTCTTATTTACACTTTTCAAAGGGGGAATACCAAAGCCTTGTAAAATTTCCCTCTACTAATTTACCCGTTCCATCTTAGGATCTCAGGTTTAACTGTACACCTGTATATGATTTTTCATATGTTTATACATGTCATGGATGGGTGATGAGATGTGCCTGTCTTTGGTGACAAGTGTTATGAAATAAAATTTCCTCCTAATTCGAAGCAGACTATTAACATGATGGTACAATCAAGACATTCATGGAAACTTAATGACAAAAACATTCCAAGAACTGCAGAAGGGCACTTCCGTCGTCTTTTCATTCCACTCCCATTTGAATGAAATCTCCTTTTGGCACAAGCTAGGAAGAATCAAGGTAGAATGATTAGTTCGATTATACCAGTCTATAAAGGGATTTTCCCTGTTTAAATTAGCCCAAACTGAGCTATTAAATATATATGAAAATTAATGATATTTACAGCCATTGCTATGGTCATGGCGTTTGTAACAAAAACGTTCACATTAATAGAGAAGGGAGTGTTTATGTTTAACAAGTCCATGCTGGTTGTTTTCCAACATCTTTGAAATGCTTCACAAATTGGGAGAACCTTAAAATTGCTAAAGTATCAGGGATAAGCCAAAAAAGGGACTGTTGGGATGCTGAGTCATGCCCAGAATCAGACCTCCTAAGTCCCTAGAACTTTTCATGCCAACCTTCCCAAGTTGAATTGATTGGCTATGATAGTAGTCTTTAAGAAGAGACCTACCTATCTGTGGAATTGCCTACGAAATCTACTGATTTCAGTATAAATAAATGCACTTCGATGGACTACAGATGTGGTCTAAGAGTCTGCAGAGGCAAATTGAATGTACATATGATGTTAATCACAACACATAAGTAAATATGCCCTTCCTTTATCACCGTGGGTACAGTGCTGGCTAGGACATAGATTTCTTTTTAGGACAGAGATAAGTATTCCTATTTGGCTTATGCACTCATTATCTATCTTGGGCTGCTCCAAATCTCTGTATTTCCACCAAAACGCAAATCTTACCACTCCACTCACTGACCATGAACCTCAACCTCCTACAAAAAAAAAAAAAAAAAAAAAATCCTAAAAATGGAGTTGAGGACCTTTTTCTTCACTCCTTGACCTCATCTCCAGAAAAAAGAATAAGATATTGTTGTGGTAGCCTAGAGTCTCTACCCAGCAGGTCAAATAATATGCAAAGCCCTCATCTTTATGTAATTTCCCCTACCCTAATCCCGTGTTTCTTGTCTCCAGAGTAGCCTTGCCTGCCTCAGCTGTGGAACCCTCAGTGATTCCTCCCCTCATCGTCGCTCTGCTGAATGAGGGCAGCAAGCTCCAGCCTGACTTTCCTGGCTTCTTCTATGTTCCATTTATGGTGCACATTTAAAAAGTCAACCAAAATGTATCGAGCAGCTCCTAAGTGCCAGGCTCTGCACTAGATACTTAGGCCACATCATCAAACAACACAAGAATCTTTCCAATTGTGAGGCTAACCTTCTAGCTGCTTCCCAGGGATCTCTGCCCCTCCATAGGGAACAGGTTGAGGAAGGCTAAGCTCTAGGTTAGCATTCTCCTAACAAAGGCGGGTTTCATCTCTTAGTCCAAAATCTCAATTGAGGAACAGCTGGAATTCAGGTGTATTGATACATTAACTAAAATTATATTCTCTTTCATCTTCTGGAAAATATGTCCAAGATAACATGAGTCAGTTTTCAGCTTTTGTGATTTTATTATTATATGTATCTATGCTATTTCTTTTTGGTGTTTTGGACATTAGCCATCATTGTGGAACCATATTTTCTGTACTTTACATCAATAGCTGGTGATAGCTGCTATAAAACTTGGATTTTAATTCCTTTGCAAGGCTTACAGTAGGACAGAAACTGCCAGATTATGTCACAAACTCATTTGATGTAAAAGAAAAAATCCTAAATTTAATCCTCTCAAGCTCTTAATTTTTACCTTAATGCCATGATGCATTTGGAGAGAGGGAAATTTATTTGACTGAAAATATCTTTATTTCACCCTCTTTGTGGAAGGATAGTTTAATTCAGTACACAATTCCAGGTCAACAGTTACTTTCCTTGGCACTTTCTTTTTCTTTCTCAATCAACTTTTCATGTTAATTTTTAAAACATAGGTCAAATTCTCACTTGATATTCAGATTTCTCCAATTACTTCAAAAATGTCTTTGTAGTCAGTTTATTTGAATCAGGCTATAAACGACGTCTGCACATTGCATTTGTTAACTCTCCTAAGTCCCTTTCAAACTCTAACATTGTCCTTTTTTGTGCCTTTTTTTTTTTTTTTTACTGTTGAAGAAACCAGATCCTTTGTCCTGTAGAATACCCCCATATTCTGGATTTGGTAAATTACTTCCTACTACTGTCTTTTAACTCGTTCCTCTAATCCTTGTATTTCCTATAAATTGGCAATTAGATCTCGAAGCTTGAGGATTTCTTTTAGGCAGAAAGGGAGCAAGAACCCTTTATGGGTAGATGCTGCGTGTGTCCTATTGCCTCATATCAGGAAGCACGTATTGTCTGGTTGTCATACTTCTAAAAGATGCTGACACTGGCCAGGCCAGTGGGTTTAGGTAATGTCAGCCCAATTCCTCTGTTATAAAATTCTGGTAGAATGGAGGGGAATATTTTTAAAGTGCTGTTATGAATATGTAAGTAATGTGTATTTCTTTTAAGAATGAAAGTATGTACTATGAAGAAAATAAAAATTATCTACACTCCCACCCTCCAAATTTTTACACACACATATATGCACATACATATACACACACATAAATACTATGTGTACCGTTTCATATCCAACTTTTATCAATTAACATAATTGATGACAGTGTTTAAATGCACTTAAGCTATACAACAAGTAGGCAGCAAAAAGCCTCTTTGGCAGTGGTTTTATGATCATGAGGCAGTATGGTCCAAAGTAGCTAATTGTCAGATATCAAGTGTGGACCCCAAAAATGTAGCTCAATATTATGCTGAAACCAAAATAAGTGTTACAGATAGATAACCTATATATTTAAATTACATAAAACCAAGTAAGTCTATATAGGCAAGCCAACATGTTCAGATACCTGGAAAATCGCTGTTTGGCCATGGGATTGAGAAGCCACAGAAATATTGCAGAGTTCTATAGGCAAAGCAGGTGTCCTAGTAACATCTGTTTTGAAAATATTCCAGGCCTGAATCAGCTGTGTCCTGCTATGGTATAGAACTATAGACTTATCTGTGCCAGTGAGCAGAGGTCTACCCAGAGCCTCTGTATCTTTCTTAATCGGTGTGAAAATAGTTCAACTTAGAAATTAATAATTCTATGAGTCAATCAAGAAGATAGATTTAAATGTGTTTTATGCTCTTATTATAAAATGTGCTATTTTTAATCCTAGAATTTAAAAATAGCTCTCTCATGATGGTGAAATAAAGATAGGATTGGTTTTTGAAGGTTTATTTGGGTAGTCAAGTGCCAAGCACCAGTGCTTCAAAGGTGAACTGTTTTGTTTTCTGTGGCATTGCCCCGGGTACTAAGATTTATTATAAGAAGCATGGGGCTCACTTCTCATGTTGCTTGTCGACCCGTAGTGTGGTGTGATGCCTCTTTGTGGAAACAGGTCTCTAGCAAAAGGGAGCTTTGGTACGTGTGCTTGAGCCCTTTGTGAGGACATCCCTGACCACTGGTGCACTAGAAGCTTTTTGATCCCCTTCAAGAGAGGAAGGGTTGGATTCAATGCACAAAAGAACACTGGCCATGCTTCCTTGGTTTCCTGATAGAACGCCAACCCTCCACCCACTCTGCAGACCTCCAAAGCAACATCAAATACACACACTCTAGACCCTTGTTGTCATTGCTGGAGTTTACTGGAGAGGTTTTAGATGGCTTAGAGTGGAAACAATGTGTATTCTGCTACTCTATAGGTTTTTGGATCTATTCTTAAATCAAGTTTTGTCTTTCCCCTGGAAGATTCCCTGTCTGGAGTACTCCAGTGAAGCCTCTTAAAGAACTGCTTTCACTAGCTGCTCTGCCAAGTTATGCCTTTGATTTTAACAGTTACAGAAGGGGAGAATAGCTAGGTACAAACTGCTTCTGATTTGTTATATGGTGTTCTCAAGGATATCATCCACAAGACATTCAATGTAGGGCTCCACTTGAACAGTTTCTTTTTGGGTTGAGAGCCAGGATAAACCAAAAGGCTTTGCTTAAGAAACAGACAGACTTTCTCCTTTCTAATAAGTATAGTGTGTTCACAGTTTAAGCTGCCGTAACAAAGATATCTCAAAATACAGTGGCTTAAACAGGATGGAAGTTTATTATTATTTTGTGTAATACTGCAATATATAGGTGGTCCAGACATGATGGGAGTCTCTGCCATCCTAAACACTCAGTTTCCATGTATGGGTTCAAAGTGATTGCTCCAAAGCAAGGGGCAAAGGAAACCCAGAAGTAGCTTCATTACTTCCACTCTTCTCCCACTGGCCAGACATTGTGGCCATTCCTGGCTATAGGGGAAGATGAGACGAGCTTGACTACTAAATGAGAGGGAAAAAAAATGGATACTGGTGGGCAAACAAAGTCTGTGCTGTAGTTTTACCTTCTAGCCACCCAAATAGCCATGTGCACCCTTCTTCCCACATATAGGACATTCTCCATCAGGCCTAATGCCGACAATCTGCGTAATGTATGTACAATCTTCCCCATCAAGTCTAGATCTAGCTCCTGTGATCTGGTAATCTAGAAACTAAGAGACAAGTTATCTTCAGCCCCACTTTCCACCCAAAATACCACAATAAACGAAGCTTTATGACCATTTTATTGTGGATAACCACAATAAAAACTCTCATTCAGAAAAGTGAAAAATGATGAACATGTAGCGCCTGCTGGTCCAGAGTGGTTGTCAAACCCCACCAGGCAGGAATTGCAGGCTCTATGCTCTGGCAGTACAGGGGCAGATCTGGTTAGATCTGGATACTGGGAGTGACTCCCTTGCATATTGGCCTCCTTAGCCCATTAGGAGGACTTTCCTTGTCTTTTATCCTTTGTGGCCACATGCGAAGTGGGCATAACCCATTGCCTGCTGGTGAAGATTTAGGAAGCTGGAAATTACTTTAGGGTTTAGAGAGCCACAAGCGTTTGCAGACCAGGCTTGTGGTTTCTTTGGCAATACAATTCCCTTAAAACCTAATAGACTTATGATCTACTTGCTTTCTGTCAGTTCCAGATGCGAGTAACCACTGCCAAAGTTCTCATCTATCCATAAATCTTAAGCCAGAAGATTCTGTTCTTTCATTTCCTGGTCTTCATTCTCCACGTACTTCTTTCTCTCATATTGTTAGAGACTCCCTAGAAGAAATTGGAAACAATGGACTTGAGTGAGAAGGCAACATCCTTAATCTTTACCTTAGGAGTGGCTCCATTGTCTAGTCTAAGGGAACATTTAGTATTAGGCTCTGAGGAAGGCTTGAGGTTACAGTTTCATCTCTCTCAGTGTATTTAGTGATACAAAAGCAGTATTTTTTCAAAACCTATGAATTATCAGATTTTTATTCAATTCGGACACAGGCTTCATGCAAGAGAAAGTCTCCCTGAGCAGAGATCTGCTAGCAAGTTTGATAGCTATCACCTGAGTTAACCACTTATCTAGCATTGGTGATGGTTTTACCAAATATTTACCATGATATGACAAGCATCAATACCTTTACAGATTTCAACATCTTTTTCCTCAATGCCTATTGTCTGACCATTAAGGCATTGTCATCTGTTTTAGGCTTTCTGGTTTACTACTTCTAGATACCAACTTTTATATTGGTAGAGTATAGTCTATGCTGATAAAACAAAAAGATCCAAAACTGAAGTAGCTTTGGCAAAGTAATAGCCCAAAGGTCAGCAGCCCAAGGCTAGGAAAGAGATTCTGCCATCCTTAACATACATCCTGTCTGGATTCTAAGTACCTGCCCCAGCTCCTGCCATCACACCATATCTCAGCACAGCTGTTGCACTTAAGGGTGTGATGCATGAGTTGCACCTGTCAATTCCTCTCATATCCCATTGGTCAGAAGTTAACCACATGGCTAGGCTTAGCTGTAAGGGAAATGTGGAACATCATTTTTAGAAAGGAATAGACGTTGATGAGCAGCTACAGTTCCCACCGTAGAATTAATTATCTTGTTTTTCTTTTTTCCTGGGAAATCAGGAAGCTCAAAGTCAAATCTGTAACATTAGCTATTGGGAATAATGTTTCAAAGAACACAGGAGTGCAGATATCTTACAGATCTTGATTTCAATTCTTTTGGATATATATCCAGAAGTGGGATTGCTGGGTCATGTGCTAGTTCAAATTTTAGTTTTTTGAGGATCCTCCATCCTGTTTTTTACAGTGGCTATACCGATTTAAATTCCTACCAACAATGTACAAGGGTCCCAATTTCTCCACATCCTCAAAAACATCCTCTCAATCTTACCTATTCCTGCTTAAGATCAAGCTATCCATGGCTTCCACCTAGAAAGTAGTTGTAAGTTCTCAATTGGTCTCACTGTCTCCAGACTCATTCCACTCCCATCCACACAGCCTACGAAACTGGTCTTGCTAAAAGATGGGACCAATTCTTAAAAGCCTTAATAACTACCCATTGGCTACCAAATAAAATCCAAGCTTTTCTGTTATCTCTTTTTTTTTTTTTATGATAGCCATCGCAACAGGTGTGAGGTGATCTCTCATTGTGCTTTTGATTTGCATTTCCCTGATGACTAGTGATGTTGAGTATTCTGTCATGTATCTACTGGCCATTCGTATGTCTTCCTTGGAGAAATGTCTATTCAGGTCCTTTGCCCATTTTCTAATTGGGTTATTTGGGTTTTTTTCTATTGGGTTGCAGGCATTCCTTATGTATTTTGGATATTAACCTCGTATGAAATATGTGGTTTTCAAATATTTTCCCCCATTCTGTAGGCTGCCTTTTCACTGTTGATTGTTTCCTTTGCTGTGCAGAAGCTGTTTAGTTTTATGTTGTCCCACTTGTCTATTTTTGCTTTTGTTGCTTGTGCTGTTAGTGTCATATCCAAGAAATTATTGCCAAGACAAATGTCATGAGGCTTTTCCCAGTGTTTTCTTCTAGGAGTTCTATAGTTCCAGGTTTTATGTTTAAATCTTTAATTCATCTTGGGTTGATTTTTGTGTATGACATGAAATAAGGGTCCAGTTTTATTCTTTTGCATGCAGATACTCAGTTTCCCCAACACCATTTGTTGAAAAGATTGTCCTTTCCCTATTGTGTGTTCTTAGCATCCTTGCTGAAGATCAGTTGACCATGTATGCATGGGTTTATTTCTGGGCTCTCTCCTCTGTTCTGTTGGTCTATGTGTCTGTTTTTATGCCAGTATCACATTGTTTTAATTACTGTAGCTTTATAATATAGTTTGAAATCAGAAAGTGTGGTACCTCTAGCTTTGTTCTTCTTTCTCAAGATTGCTTTGGCTGTTTGGGTCTTTTGTGATTTCGTATGAATTTTAGGATTGTTTTTTATGTTTCTGTATTTGAAACATTTTCTCTATATATTATCCCTTTCCAAAGTCATGATTTTCTACTTTGATTTTATTAAACTCATCATATATACATGTACTTTATTCTAAGCTGACTCGAGTCCTTTTCAGGAAGGGCTGTGGTATAAACAAATAGTAAATTTGAATATGAATAATAAAAATTCTAACATTGAACACTCCCAAGGAACATTTAACTCCAGTTTCCCATCTGTGATGGAAAATGTTAGTCATCTCAAATATACCAAGCTTGAATTCCATTTAATTTAATTTGCACTATAATGACTTGCCTAACATATTACCCACTACCCATTAATGGGTTCCTGCTTTGGCTAAGGATTTGCACCATTCTAAACTGTAAATATTCTTGGAAGGAGTAAGCATTTAAATTATTGTCAGTTATCCCTGCTGTAGTGAGAATTAGCTAAACAGATGGGTTTTTACGGTAACAGCTGGTAAAAAGAGTTGGCTTTGCAGAAATGTGACACAAGACCAATGAGTGTTCATTCTGGGCAGAGTGAGAAGCTCTAGAAAGGGTGTCCTTTGGACACTACAGGAGATAGCATGGTGTCTGGATGACTTCCGAGGTATGGTAGAGATGGGAGAGGGGCTTGGTGATTGTTCAGTTTTATTGCGCCCTTCTCTGGGCCAAGCATTGTTCAAGGGCTTTATTTGAGTGTATTACCTCATTTAAAACAAAGGGGCCCTGGCAATAAGATAGGACAGGACCGACTGTGTGCCAGGAAACAGGATGCAACTGGTAATACTGTCTTACACTGGTTTACCAAGGCCTTGTCTGATCTGACCCTCCAGGAACCCCGTTGAGCAGGTTGGATAGAGAGGAAGAAATGAGATGCTGAGAGGCCAGGTGATAATGTGCAGGTGATAGAGCCGCAACTCCAGCCAGGCTCTTGCCCCAGACTCATTTCACTTCACCGTGACCATCCCTCTTAATTCCACATCATTTCACAAAGAGTTGGCCTCGTGTCTAAAAACAGAGTTTTTAAGTGGGGAGATGAGCAGGTTTTTAGATGAATAATGGGATAAAATGTTTCAGCATGAAAACACCATAAATGCTTTACTCCAAGAGCTGAGAAAGAAACTCATGGGTCACTGACCGGGGGCCCCTCCCTTATGCTTCTTTCCTCCCTCTTGGAGGCATTGTATTTACTTTGTCCTTCTTGTGGGGCTTTTGACCTCCAGCCCTTAAACATTCTAAATCTTGTCCATTCTTCATGAAGGGAAAGCCCTCCAATTCTGCTTTCTAGCTCTGACCTCATCATCCTCCTTTCTGTTGTCCTCAAGCTTCTCAACAAAAGACACAATGACACAGTTCACTCTAACATCTATTCTCTCATTCCTCTGAAATGTAAAAATCTTTGTAAAGTTGTCGATTACCTCCCAATACTAAATTCAGGAGACTTTCCTCAATCCCTTCCCCCCTTGACCTTCCTAGGGCCTTTGACACAAATGACCACTCTCTCCGTTATCTTCCCTGTCAGCACCTTATTTTCTCTTTGTCCGCCTTCTACCTCTCTGAACATTCTTTCTTGGAATTTTTGTTGACTCATTTTCTCTGGCCATCTCTCAAATGTTGGGATTCCTGGGTGTTTTCTCACTTCATTTCTGTTCTCTTCTTACTCTCTCTGCTCTACCTGGATACCTATCGCCATCTCCATCGCTAATCTCATCTTAAATCTATACCTCAGTTCCCCAAGTTCCTAAAGAAATATCTCTTATTAGACAACGGACATTTTCTTCCATGCATGTCCATAAACAACTGAATTTCATTACTTCTAAAATTGAACTTCTTACATTTCCCCCCACTCAATACTGCAATTCCTCCCACATTGCCTGTGTTGATTGGTAACACCACCATTCACCTAGTATCCCAAAGCAGAAACAGGACTCCTTTCTTTCCTCACCCCCCATCCAATCATTCTTCAAATCTCACTGACTTTGCCCTTGAACCATCTCTTGGATTCTCCCTCCCCTCTCCATTCTGCCTACTACTGCTTAAGATCAAGCTATCCATGGCTTCTGCCTAGAAAGTAGCTGTAAGTTCCCAATTGGTCTCACTGCCTCTAGACTCATTTCTCTCCCATCCACGTGGCCCATCAAACTGGTCTTGCTAAAAGATGGGTCCAATTCTTCTTAAAAGCCTCAATAACTACCCAAAGGCTACCAAATAAAATCCAAGCTTTTCTGCAATAAAATCTTCAAGAGCCACTTCCTATTTTTCCACCTCCCTAGCCTCATCCTCTGCCATTCTTCTGTGCACTGGCCCTTCCTTCCAATCCCCTCTCCCCATTCCTTTGTTTGGTATACTCTTCTCCTCTCCATACTCTGTCTAGAATCCTGTATAATCTCTATTACATATTCACAAAATTGTCTTGATTGCCCTTAATGGAGGTCTATTTCAAGTACATTGGGACTATAGAGAAAGGAACACCTATGTCTGCCTAGAGAAATCTGCACCAAAGAGGGGAATGCTTGTGCTGAGGCTTAAAGGTAAGGAAAAGCCTGTTCCATGAAGCCTTCATTGAACCCCTAGGATTGGTAAGTTGACCTCCTTCTTCTGTTACAATGCTGCCCTTGTACATTTACTTGTTTGTTTCTGCTGGTGGACTGTGAGCTCCTGAATGGACCATGTTGTAGCCCTTGCAGTAGCCCAGTGTCAAGTGCAGTGCTAGTGTTTTGTAGGCCTCAATCAACTTGCTAGATTGGACTGAATAAGAGTAGCCCAAGGTCACTGAGCTCATTAATGGCAAGTGGCTGGTTTAAGAGAAGGGGTTCTCCATGCTCAGGTCTGAAATCTTGACCCCATTAGCACCCTGTTCCAACCTAACCTGCCAACTGGCTCTGACCTTCCAAATGTTAACACTACACGTTAGCATGTGTGAGATAAGTATGTGCACACCAAGTATCAACATGGCATATGGATATGTAGTATGTGGAAACTAAACTTGTTTCACTCACCAAATTTATGGCCCTTTTAAACCTCCTGGGTTAGTTTTGAATCAAATCCAGATTTTTGAGTGTTTGAGTTCATTTTCTTTTGGCAAACACATCTTCCTGTTGTTAAGAAGAAAGGCTTTACAAAGATTCTTTAAAAGTTTAACTGGTTTCTTGAACATCAGCTAGTTCTTATAATACAGGATTTTAACGGTACGAGTGTAAATGAATCAAAAACACATGGATTAATATCCCCCTAGAATCCTCAGGCTGTTTAAAAATTTATAGGAGACATTTGAGGAAAAGATAGTTTAGGCTCCATCAGATTCCAAATGCAGAATATTTTAAGAAATCCCATGAGCCTAAAGTATGATTTTGCAAGCCTATCAGAGTATTACTTTATTAATATTTATGTAAGTGAACTATTTAGTAACTAGAGTTATCATGAGCAGAGTGAAACTCCTTAGGCTATAAGGTCGTATTTAAGCAAAATGGCTGCCAACAAAAGGTGAGATAGGCTTCTGACTCAGAGTTTCTAAATCTGGTCCAACTGGTAACAAAGAGAAGCTTTCTTTCAAGTTCGGTATAGCAGCCCTTCAAAAGTTGGTGCCCTTGTGTTGTTTCTTTATCGTGGACAGTGGGAGTGTTAGATACGGGGAGGTGTGGAACACGTGAGTGAAAGGAAAGTAATGCAGGGGTCCTACCTGCCTCTGTAATGGAAACTCTTTCTCATTATGAAACTACTGCCTCGTTTGGCACAAGTCACTTATAGGCTGGGAATAGCAGGGTAATTGCAGGTCATGATGACCTCATAGGATTAGTTAGTTTGTATAAACATGTTCCAAGTCCAGCTATGTTTCAGTTAAGCCCCGCACAGAGAAATACCAAAGCAGCCTAGCCCGGGTTCAGTGTTGCAAACTGCTTATTTGTACAAGAGATCCCTAGAAGTCTACTAATTCAGGAGACAGCCAACTTAGGGACTTCATGGAACCCTCTCTAGAGTGATTATTTTAAAACCAGATTAAAAAGTAGCCTAGAGAGTGAACCCATACCCAATCTTGATGTGAAGTTAGACTATACATCTTTTGAAAGAACTTTCCTGTCAAGAATGCCTATTGATTTCATTTGTCCTACAGAGATGTGAACCATTAAGTGTGCTGGGTTGTGGCTTACACATTTAGGTAAGAATGATGCTTATGTAGGACGCTCCTGTATCTAACATGTTTCTTTTCTTGCCTGTTGAGAAAGAAATGTAGCCTTCCTGGGGTTCAAGCAGGCATTCAAAAAGCTCCTTTTGTATTTCGATATCTCTAAAAGAACCCACAAATGGAAGCTACCCCGGACATTGTCCAATAAACATTTATTTAGCACTTCCTGTGGGCTAGGGACTGGGTTACACAGACAGTAGGTACAGATAACAGGAAAAACAATTTTAGCCCTTAAGAAACTTACAGTCTAGGTCTCGGGGGAAGAGACAGATATGTAAACAAGCCATAAACATATAATAAGTGCTGAAACAAAGGTAAGGACAAGGTGTTATGTACGTACAAACTTCTCAGGGAAGGAAGCAACTTGCTTTGTCTGGGGAAACCAAGAAAGTCTTCCCAAGGGAGGTGGTTTTGAGGTAGGTTTTAAAGGATAGTTTGGAGTTTCATAGTCGATCAAGGTCAATGGTACCAATGGAAGAACAGATACAAGGGAGGTCAGTAAGAAAAGGAACTTGTTCAAAAGGCCTCAGTAGGATTGGATTTTGGTTGGTACCCTTTGTGCCTCCTATTTAAAGAGTGGTTTGGTTTTGGTCTTCCTTATTTCTCCAATACCCTGCTTCTCATTTGTTCTTTTGATTTTTCTCTCGTATTTTCTCTCCTTTGGCAATCTTGACATAATCCAATTCAGAATTTATTGACATCTTACATTTTCCAGCACCGTATCAGCCCTAAGGGAGATTCAAGAGGAGGAAAACCCTGTCCCAGCCCTCTGAGGACACATTCTGCAAGGCTCAAGTTGGCATGGTCTGCGTGTCCTCATTGCGCTGCTTTGGAAACAGGTTGATGAAGATGATCCCCTAGTCTTTTAAAGCCATCCAAATTGACAGTTTCTCAGCCTTGTCTCAATTAGGAGGTTAGTGAAAATGTCACAAAATATGCCAGGCATGGAAACTAAAGTTTCCGATGTAAACTGTAACTAAAGCTGAAGATGGTGTAATACAAATCCTTTCTTATGACAAACAAATCCCCAAGAGTGGGACCACAAGCTGATTCATTTATATTTCCTATATTTTAGGACAAGCACAATTTTTCCAAAATCTGAAATTGTCTGTTATAGGAATACATGTCTAAGGGAGACATAAATATAGATTTTCCTGGCACTAACATCTCCTGTGCTCTAAAGATAAGGATCTCTAAGACCTAACTTTAAAAATCTGCTTTTTTGCATGAAGTTTCTCCATAACTTTTACTGATTAATTGCTTTTATTTTGTTGGCTAGTTAAGGAAGAAAAAGGCTAACCTAGTTATTAGTTTGACTCAACAAGCTCTCATGTCTGTGAAGAAAAGTGATGTGAATGGGAAGAACCCCAAAATAATTCATGTTGGCACTCACTGCTCCCCTCTCCCTTAAAGAATGAAAATTAGATTTAGGAGAGTGCTTGTGTTTTGTATATCTAAAAAAATCTTCTGAAATAGAAAGAAAAAAATTATGCCATGGCATTCAAGGTCAAGAGAGATGACCTTGGGTCTGCAGGGGCCAGGATGGGAGCAATGATAAGACTGAGGACCTCTAGTCCCTGGCTGAAGACACCAAATTCAATCCTTCTTGCCTTAGACACACAAAAAACCAAGAAGACTTTCAAGGCAATATTTTCTATTCAAATTGTTCAAAACAACTTCCAGAATGCTCAGCATTATTGGGAGAAAGGGTGCCACCCAATGAACATCCAGCTAAATGCTCTATTGAATCTCAACTTTTTTCTTCCCACTCTAGTCCCAGGAATCAAATCGAGTTAACATGTAGATATTAAACTATTTAACAAGTCACATGACTAAACTAAACTTCCATGCTGACTATAAAAATAAGAGGCCTAATCTCTTGGATTCATGTTTCGTTTTTGTCATAGTTTTGTTTGTTTGTTTGTTTGTTTGGGGTTTTTTGGGGTTTTGGGTTTTGGTTTTATTTTCATTCTGGTAATTTTGGCATTTACCAAATGACTAATACTCTTTGGTAACATCAGTCCATACCGAACCCAGAACCTTTCATTCAGGGCAAGTGTGTTCATGATTATTCAAGTATTTCTGTGGGATTAGCTGGTCTGATCACTTAAAGCTTTGTGTGGTCTATAAAATACTATTTCATTTGATTGTCAAAATTGACCTGTGAGGTAGACTGAAAGGTTTGATTATTCAGAGTTCACAGATGAGGGAAGCAGACCTAGGTAGACAAATTTAGGTTCTATTATACTGATTTAAACCTTAGTAGCCTTGAGATTGCCCTCTCCGGGTTCAAAACTGTTCCCACCACACAGGAGGTGGTGTGTGGTCAGGGAAATCACAGGCTGGGTGTGAGCCCCCCACTGCCAACGGCTGCCCGCTTGGTTATTTCACCACAGATAAGACTTGACAGAGACATATGTGCCCCAGGCAGGATGATGACTGGCTGCCCCTTCAAACTGATAGTCTTTAGATATTCGCCTTTGTTTAGTGAGGAAGTAGAGAAACTGATTTTCTAATATAACAAAAATTCAATATTTCCTTGTTTTAAACAATATGTCCACCCCCTTGAGCTATGACTCCAGCTCCTCCAAGTCAATGGTATTGATGACCCATGTAGACTTTATCTTTGATAAAGACTTTAATACAGTCTACTGCTTCAAGATGTGTAAGGAGGGGGGTCACATTGCAGACTGCACGGCACGCAGCTTGAGGAAGCCCCTTCGGATATAGCACTTGCCCAAGTCTCTTTTCTCTTTCTGGCACTCTATTCTCTGGTCTTACACCTCCTGAAATATCTCTCCCTTTCTTGGAAGAGCACCTTACCTCCACCTCAGCTTCTCTGTCTAAACTTGCAACCTCCTTCCACAGAATGATATAAATCTTCAGTTAGGTCAAAGGCTATTTCACTGAGAATAATGATTATGTTGAACTCAACAAATCAAAGAACCAGGGCTCAGTACTAGATTCTATCTTCCTTTGAAGGCAGTAAGGAAATTGTTAGAATACATACGTAATTTTTTTCTGTCATATGTTTAAATTCAAATGAGAGATTAATACATGTGCTAAGCAGAAGTGGGACCAATTTACACTTCACCCCTTATGCAAGAAATCATGCAATAAAATTGTTCTAAGTTAACAGATACCATATTCCTGATCAATTTCAAAATGTTTTAAGTCCCTTTTAAATGGTTCTTCTGGAAGCTGTTCAATGGGATTACCCTTTCACTGGGCTCTTCTTCCAATCCTCAGTTTCCTTATCTGGAAAATGGAGAGAATACTTACATTCACTGATCTGGTAAGACTGAAAGGAGATACCCTAATATACCACGTCTAATCATGGGGTCTGTTCATAGTAGGCAATTGGCAAATCTGAGCCATTTCCCACCTCACCCCCACCAACATATGCCCATACTGCTTCTCCCTTCACTCAAACCCAACTCTCATCAAATACTGTAAACTTTCTTGGGGATGGGACCTTGTTTTTTTATTCCCTGTGCTTAGGATAATGTGGCAAACGTTGGGTATAGGTAGGTCATGTAATAGGTGTTACTCAGTTGACTTTCCAGATTAAATATCTATTTATCTATCTCTATCTCTATCAATATCTTCCCTCGAGTCTCTATTTTCATGCATGTATACATGCACATACATATAGGCATAAGCACAGACATATATTAATCTGAAATTTTTTTGCAATACAAATTTATGTGACTATAAAATTATTATCTTTGGAGAAGAGATAAGAGATAAGAAGTCTTGGTTACTCAACATGTTGAGCCACTGGTTCTTACACCTGAGAAAAAGTTAAATGCCCATGCCCATTGAAATCATATCTATGGTAAGCAGGACCTTAGTTCTCTGGGTTCTATCTGGAAGACAAAGTCTCCTCCTCTTTGTAGTAATGAGCTTACCTGTCTATGAAGGATAGAGGGGTCATTTGGAGTGGCAGAGACCTAAAATTCTGTTTCCAAAAAATTTTGCTGCTATTTTTTATTAATTCTTTCTCTCTGGATGGAATATAGCTCCCATAATTGAGTTCACTGTCTGACTTATGTCTTATTTGCCTTCATGCTTAACTCATCTATGGAGTACTTTATACATCTGTGTTGTGTTTTGGAAAAAACAAAGAATGCTGGAAAATTCAAATGAGGCTTTAAAGAAATTCATCATTGATTTAGTAAATAACATCTTCTTACAAGAATGTTTAACTTTGGCCCTTTGGAAATAAGCATTTTTAGGAAGTATGTTATCTAGTTTGGTAATTTAATTGTAACTAATATCTTCTATTATCTTCTCTGACACAAATGCCACTGAGTTATTTCCCTTGAGTCTCAATGATTTCGCCCCTGGATTACGGATAGCAAAGAAGAGAGTGATTGGAGATGAAGCTGAAGAAACAGGCTGTTGTTAGGTTACAACAGGCCTTGAGTTTGGACTCTGTGTGGCTGACAAAAGGAAGTACGAGGTAACGAACAGCGTGAGGGAGAGCTGAAGACATAACCACAAAGAGACGATGTTAGGAGTATGGACTTTAAGGCAATAGGAAACCTCTGAAACATTTTAAGCTAGCAATTTACTTGAATATATTTGTGTTTTTAAACACAGAGGATGGTTGCGGTGTGGAGAGTGTTGAGGTGGGAGTGTGGACAGGGGGAAGCCAGTTAAGAATCTGGTCCTTCACGGCCCAGAGGAGAAATGGCAGATAGCAGCCTGGATCAGGCAAAGGGTGTGGAGAAGGAGAAGATCACGTTCAAGAGACAGGAATATCTCCTGTATAGGAAGTTCCATCATGATTATGAATATGACGAGAAAGAGGAAGCAACTAAAAATAGTGCCGACTGAAGAGCATAAGTTATTTAGACACTGGTTATTCCCGATTTAAAATCAAGGTGATTTTGGGCCGTGCATGGTGGCTCACGCCTGTAATCCTAGCACTCTGGGAGGCCGAGGCGGGTGGATCGCTCAAGGTCAGGAGTTCGAGATCAGCCTGAGCGAGACCCCGTCTCTACTAAAAAATAGAAAGAAATGATCTGGACAACTAAAAATACATATATATAGAAAAAATTAGCCGGGCATGGTGGCGCATACCTGCAGTCCCAGCTACTCAGGAGGCTGAGGCAGAAGGATTGCTTAAACCCAGGAGTTCGAGGTTGCTGTGAGCTAGGCTGACGCCACAGCACTCACTCCAGCCCGGGCAACAAAGCGAGACTCTGCCTCAAAAAGAAAAAAAAAAAAATGAAGGTGATTTTGAGAAGAACGGAGTCCTCTGCTAATTTCCCTTGTCATGTTGCTTCCACCATGAGGCTGCGCGCACACCACGAGCCATCTATGAGTGGAATGGGCTGGTGACGCACTCTCCAAAGAAAGGTGCTGAGTTATCCCATGTTTTCATGTTGACGAATGACTTGCCCCCTGTGCAAAATTTAATCTACATGATTTAATATCATTCCACAAAGAGCTTATCTGGCTTGCAAATCCAGGCCCATCAGCTTCTCCTTCTCTATATGACTCCTCCATGGGTTATTCGGGAAAATGGCAACCTCTGAGAAAAAACAGCATTTAGAACTTTGGAATATAGTAGGAGGTTTGGTTGAAGATGTGTTTATAACAACTGTAGAGGCCTTAAAGCCATGCACATTTACTTTTCTAGGTCATTCGTCTCCTATATTTTCATTGATAAGGAAGAGTTTGCTGTTAACTGATTTCACAGGCAATTCTTAGGTTTACTGTGCCCCCTCCCCACTTTTTTTTTTCCTTTTCTCCAACCCAGAAATGAGAAACCATCCTAGTTCAGTTCAATTCCTGTAAATGCATAATAATTTTTTGTTCCTGTTGACATTTCATGTCTAATGATTAAGAAGAAATATTGGGGCACACATTTTTCTGACAATCTAGGAAACAAATCAGTTGAAAAACTATGCCCTGAATATCTCCACTGTTCTTAAGTTTGGGTCAAAGTACAGGAAGAAAATAAACTCTTGTTCAAATTCTTACCCTGCTTAGCAAAATCTCAGTTTGGAGGCAGCATATTCAGGGTGAGCCCTCTGACCTGGCTTATATTCCTATTGACACATCATGAGATATTGGCTAAGTTGCTTAACTTTTCAATGCAAGCTCCCCTATCTGCACAAAAGGCATTTGATGGTGATCGTCCCAACAACAAGCATTTATTAAGCATCTATTTTTGTGTATCACTGTACTAGGTACTGTACCAAGATGCCTATCCAACAGAGATATGCTAAAAATCTGTGAGATAATGAAAGTAAAATGTTTTAATATTCTCGAAGGAATGAAACTGTGCCAAGCCAGGAGATTATGATTTTAAAGTTTCATAAGAATGAAGGCAGGCCTTCACAGTTTGCACCATTTTAAAATTTGTTTAGTTTTTTTTTTTTTTTCAGATCAGATTCTTTTTTTTTTTTTATTGTTTGTTGTTTATAGGGGTACAGGTGTTTAGGTTACGTATGTTGCCCTTGCCCCCGCTTCCCCCCAAGTCCCAGTCCCAAGCGTGTCCATCTCTTGGAGGGTGCGCATTGCACCCTTTGTGTATGCATATATCCGTCCCCTCCTCCCCCTCGCCCCTCCCCCTTCCCCCTCCCTCCCTACCCGACATCCAATAGATGTTATTCTTACATGTGCACTTAATTGTTGATCAGTTAATACCAATTTGATGGTGAGTAGATGTGGTGCTTGTTTTTCCATTCTTGGGATACTTCGCTTAGTAGAATGCGTTCCAACCCTATCCAGGAGTATACAAGAGGTGCTATATCACCATTGTTTCTTAAAGCTGAATAGTACTCCATGGTATACATATACCACATTTTACTAATCCACTCATGTATTGATGGACACTTGGGCT
>RJWJ010001917.1:0-113782 GCA_004363605.1 Indri indri
TTCTAAGTACTGGAGATACAACAGAAAAGAGAACAGGGCTGAAGTAGAGAAGACAGATTTGAGAGAATTATGATAGAGGTCAGATTTAGGGGCCTTTTTGAGTGAGAACAGAGCTGCCTGGAATTTCTCATTTGGGCAACTATTTGGAGAATGAAATCATTCACTAAGATAAGGGAAAAAAACAATAGGAATAAGGACGATTTTTTAATGCTAGCTTTTTCTTCAATGAGAAAGAATTTGGCAAATTCAGGTTCCAACACTTGGAGTTTGGGGTACCTATGGCTTGCTCAAATGAAGACATACAGTGGGCTACTGGAACAATGGCCTGGAATTTGGAAGAAGGGTCAATCCTACAGGTATAATTTGGGAGTCATCAGTATATTAGGTGAAGCTAAAGACTTGGAGAAGGCTATTCATGACATTTCTAGACCAAGAAGACAGATGCTCAGGATGGACGCCCACAGCGCAGGCATGGCTGACCCGCAGTTCTCATTTGGCCCTGGCTGGTAGAATCCTCAGGATGGACTTAATTCTGAACCTGCACCCTGACCCATTGCTTTGACCTTAGGTCTCCAAACCCTAAGTCCTACTCCATCAGGCCCCACAATCCTGGAAAGCGCTTTGGTGGTCTTAGAACTACCCGAATAACTGTTCCCTTAGCTGTCTACACAGTATCTCAAACTTCTTAGAAGAAACTATCTCCACAAGCACAGTGACTCACTCTTTGCAAGGCCCATGTGACAGGAAACTGGCCAAAAAAGGAAGCCCAAGGCACACCACCACCAATTTAACCAAAGCAACAAAAAGTCTTTGTTAGCCTTCCTCAGCTTCAAAAAATAGGGGTCAGCTGGGCATGGTGACTCACGCCTATAATCCTAGCACTCTGAGAGGCAAAGGTGGGAGGATCACTTGAGGTCAAGAGTTCGAGACCAGCCTGAGCAAGAGCGAGACCCAGTCTCTATAATTAAAAAAAAAAAGTGGGGGTCACCAAAATGACACGAGGCAGGCATTTTGGGGGATCCTTCCACCTGTTTGTTCTCAAGGAGCGCAATCCTCTTAAATTGCCTCTCTGCCCAGGGAGCAAGGAGTTCAGAATTCGCTGCCCTTTGGTTAACAGTAGGCCAAGGAAGTCACCAGGGTAAGAGCCCCAGGCCTTGGGCAATTGCCAGTATACTAAAGGGAAAAAAATTAACCTCAATTAAAAAAATTAATCCCCAGAAAATCAGGAAAACGCATCAGTAGAACAAAATAAGTTTCCACATAGAAAGACATTAATATTTCACTATACCCAAAGTCATGTCAGTGACTGCAAGTTTATAAAGGAAATTCTGTGTTTAAATTCACATACAGTATAAATTAGTTTCAATTTTTGAGGCTCCCTTTTCCTGACTCTCATATTGTGATCAACTGTGTAATAACCAGAGATAAGTCTATGCTAAAGCATATCTTCTATAAAGCAAATAATTATTCAACCTCTCCAAAAGACAATACTATTACAATGATAAAGATAGCGTCTCTTTTCATTAAAAAAAGAAAAAAAGAAAGAAAGAAAGAAGAACACCACATGTAGAGTAGAGTGTTTGCTCTCCGGTTGGAGGTGAACTTTCAACTCTGCGACAGCATGCTACATTGCGTTCTGGCTCTGTCCACATTAAACCGTCATTTTGTTTTGCCAGCTGCTGACATTCCACTTTC
Source organism: Indri indri (assembly GCA_004363605.1). Taxonomy (NCBI): domain Eukaryota; kingdom Metazoa; phylum Chordata; class Mammalia; order Primates; family Indriidae; genus Indri; species Indri indri. The sequence continues at coordinate 1,696 of RJWJ010001917.1, forward strand.
TCTGGAATACACAAGCTGGTCTTTATGTGGTCACTTTGTTGACAGGTGCAAACACCGGGCTGCTGAACAATACGTAGAGGTGAAAATGAATGGTAACACGAATATAAAAGTAATTAACTTCCTAAGTAGGAAAATGGAAATCGAATAATTGTGAAGATAACAAATTGTTACCATTAATAATTTATTATAAATATTTCTCATTTTCTTTTGAATTTGTACATATATTTACAACTAAAATTTCATAAAGTTAAGAAATAAGGCTCATTTATAACAGAAGTTATGATTCTTAAGTTTGTTTCTTATTTTTTAAGCACTTAAGACATATTTTTTAAAATGTCATAAATATACTCCTCTATATTAGGAATCAACAACTGAGCTTTGTAAAAACTCTGGTTTTATAAATGGAAACACAAAAATGTGTACCAACGGCCATAAGATTAGCTACACCTTTTCTCATATCCTCACACCCCTGTTCTCTTTTTTCTTGTCAAAAGTTATTATTACATTCTTCTATTTCTCCTAATTTCTGCAAGCATCCCTCTTATGAAATTTTGCCCATTCTCTCAGGGAGTGATGAAAGGTATTTTTCCTCCTTTCCTCTTCCCCATTTCAGTGTCAAATATAGTGCTAACAGAGCAGTCTTTCTAACTTTCCATGAGGAAAGAAGATTTTTCCCTCCAAACCTCAATCATTTTGACTTTATATTAGCATTTTTCAGACCTGCCAAGCAAACAACTGTTTTGAACACTAGCAGTGCGCCAGTGGGTGATGGTTGGTCAGGAAAAGGGGCGGGGGGGGGGGGGTGATAGAAGCACATGAAAAGGGGAGAATCAACCTTGCGCACTTACAATTTGGAGAGAAGAGACTGAGAATTAGGAGCATCGAGAATAGGATACAAGGCTGTGTGCAATCAAGCACTAATCATTGTGGGGCCAAAAGTCAAAACAAAATATTATCTTATCTACATTTATCACTCATAAATTTTCTTCTAATAAAATTGTTAAGCTAGGGAAGTCTTTCAAAAATAGGATGAGACTTTCCTCATTTGATGTCCCCAAGAACGCCACTCCACGTCTACCAAGGGGCTCTGATGCATCTTGGCGAAATGACGGGGCTGTGAAGTCCTACAGAATCCAGGCTATAGGTGAATCTCAAGCTTGTCTTCTCAAAGAAAATCTAGGTGAACCACAAAATCACAATTTTTTCTTCTTTTCTTTTTTGAGACAGAGTCTCACTCTGTTGCCTGGGTGCAGCCTCAAACTCCTGGGCTCAAGGATCCTCCTGCCTCAGCCTCCTGAGTAACTGGGACTACAGACGCAAAATCACAACTTTTCTTGAACCCATCAGAGAACTGAGGTCACACCCAGGTAACCTGAATTGCAAAGAGGAGCAAGCCCCTCTAAGGAGAGATAAGACAATGAACTGTCCCGTCTGCAGCAGGAGAGGCACCAGGTCACTTTCAACACAAGCAGGTCAGAAGAATAAGCTGAAGTATAAAGACGTCTGAAGGTCAAGTGTGGGTTAGCAGAGCAGTCTGAAGCCACTGGGGGCACAAGTTAAAAGGGGAGTTCACAGTTCACATTCTCTCACAAGGTTTTTCCCTTTTTTCCTCCTACCAGGTACTCATGAGAAAAATCGAAGGCAGAGCAATTTTGAAGAAAATCATAGTTGAGGGTGCAGACTTGAGGTCAGAATCAGCTGCTACTAAGGGAAAATCCCCTTTCCTGGGTCCTTCTGTCCTAGGAAGCAAAAGTCTTAACCTCCTGGGAGAGAGGAACAAAACTCTCTGGCCCACCAGGCTCAACAAATGGGGGTCAGTGGTTGATGCTGTGAAGAAGTGTTAGGTACAAACACCAACTATTTCTCCCAGGCCGTTCCTTCCTAAGAAGGGAAAGCTTTCAACTGCTGGGGAGGGCAGCAAAGCCTCTACTCACAATAGATGGAGATTTATTACGTCCATGGGAAAAATTAAAGAAACACCCTCCTCCCCTGGGGGAGGGGAACAGGAATTGTCTTGGATCTTAGATTCTGTACCAATATCAAGTGGAGGTTTCCTACCATTGCGAGAAGGATGGGAAACTCCTACCCGAGACCAGCTTCAGATACAAGGCAGAGATATACTGCCACAGGGAGAAGGAGTAGGAATGGTAAGAAAGCCCACCTCTGAGGACCAGCAACACAGCACTTCCCAAAGACTGAGTTTGGGTTGGGACAACAGAGAATCCACTCTGCCCTCAAACATGGAGTAGCAAGCAATCGCAGTCTACTACTGAGAGAGCGGTAGAAGGACAGATACGGACCTACTCTATGGCACAGGTAGACAGGCTCTGCTGTGAGCTGAGGGTGGAGGGTAGAGCAGTATACGGAGAAAAGCACTCTGTGACCTCAGCTCCCCCTTTATGCACGTACCCGCCACAAAAGAAATTTCAAGACTGTGGTCCGCTGGAGGTAACCATAGCAACAACCAAACCCAACTCAGTTTCTGATTAGATTGGTCCAACCTCTCACAATAAAAGTATGCATATAATATATATATATTATACATACGTGTATATGTATATATTATATTGTATGCATTATATACAATTATATATTATACATATTGCAATACATATATTGTATGTATGTATACATACAATCTAATATATAATATACAATATTATATATATATATAGTCTCGTAAGAGGCGAGCTATTTGCAGGTGTGAATACAATTTACTTCAATTTCTACTGTTCTACATGTGATGCCCAACATTCAGTCAAAAATATGAGACAAGGCCAGCCTTGGTGGCACACACCTGTAACCCCAGCACTTTGGGAGGTCAAGACAGGAGGATTTCTTGAGGCCAGGAGTTCGAGACCAGCCTGGGCAACATAGGGAGACCCAATGTCTAGAAAAAATAAAAAATATTGGCTGGGCATGGTGGCATGCACCTGCAGTCCTAGCTACTTGGGAGGCCGAGGTGGGAGGATCACTTGAGTCCAGGACTCTGCAGTGAGCTAAGATCACGTCACTGCACTCCAGCCTGGGTGACAGAGAAAGACTATGTCTCTAAAAAAACAAAAAACAAAAAAACAAAAAAAGACAAAGAGGCAAGGAAAAAAAAAAAAAAAGAACCTATTGTTAGGAGACAAAGTAATCAACAGAACCAGACTCAAAGATGACCCAGGACACAGATGTTGAAACTGTCAGATGGGGGCTTTGCAATAACTATAACCAAAATGTTGAAGAACCAAGGAGAAAGAGGTGAACATTCATGATGAACAATAGATGGGGAATTTCAGCAGAGAAGTGTAAAATGTGAAAAGAGTCAAGTGAAAATATTAGAAATAAACCATACAGATGAAGAATTTCTTTGATGGTCTCATCAGTAGACTCAATACAGCTAAGGAAAACAATCAGTGAATTTCAAGATGGGTTAAAAGAAATTCCCCAAACTGAAACAAAGAGAAAAAAGTAATTCAAAATTAATAGCACGGCATAGAAGAATTGTAGGACAATATCAAACAGTCTAGCACATATATTCAAACTCAAAGACATAATTGAAGATCATGGTCAGAAGTTAAAAATATCAAGCTACTAATTCACGAAGCTAAATCAGGATAAACAGAAATAAAGAGATGAAGGAGGGAAGACAACAAACACTCAAAGACATGCTATAATCTAACTGTCGAAAAATAAAGACGAAGAGAAACTCTTGAAATCACTCCAAAATAAAAGACACATTAGAGAGAAACAATGTTAAAAATTACAGCAGATATTCTGTCAGATTATGTAAGCCAAAAGACAGTGGAGTCACACCTTCAAAGTGTTAAAAGAAAATAAAACTCTCAACCCAGACTCAGAAAAATATCTATCAAAAATGAAAGCAAAATGGAGATACAGAGATTTTTTTCAGGCACACACAAAAACTAAGAGAATGCATTGCCAGCAGACCAGAAGGAAGAGGGAATATGGTAACAGACAGAAACTTGACCTACACAAAGAAATGAAAGCTCCAGAAATGGTATGAATGAAGGTGTCAAATACAAATTTTGCTGCGACAAATTATATCAATTTTTGTTGCATGAAAATATCTATGTTAAACTTTAATTTTTTTGAAGGATACAACATGTTAGGAACTCCAAAGAACCGTACTTTTGATGGAAACATTGGAAAAGATTATCCCAAAGGCATTTGGAGCAAGATACATGTACAGAGACGAGTTTTATAGTGGCTTTCTGGAGAGCTCATAACACTCTTTACTGCTGAAGACTAAGCTATTTGGTGGGGGATTCCTAGAGGTTCCTACAAATTGCAGTGGCTTCTCGTTGACCTCTTCTCAATCAGCTGCTTGGATGCTTCAGCCTGAAATCTGAAATCTTTGTTGGTTGTTGTCGCTTTCTTAATTTTTTGCTCTCTTAGCTTTTCCAATGGTTGTATAAGAATCCCACCATTATATAATATATACATGTAATGGAATTTGACTTGTACCCCCTAAATCTATTAAAAGAAAAAAAAATTAAAAGAAAAAAGAACGTAACTTCATATTACAATCTTACTAATTTCAATACAAAAATTACCTTTAAGATATGCTAATGCTTCATTCAATGTAAACCAGATAGAAATGTTATATATTTTCATTGGAACCCACTTACATATTCTCAACAAGGGAGACAGACCATCAGAATCACACTCTAGGTTGTTACATACCTTTTCTTTAACAGGTTCCAGTTTCTTGATGAACAAGCAGATATTACATTGAGAAAAAGAAAACAGAGGGTATTAAATGAAGACAAGTTTAAGAACCACCTCCATGAAATTAAATTCCTAAAGCAAACAAAATTGACATGTTATAACTCATATAGACTTATTCCCAGAGTTTGAAGAGAGAGCTGGGACCTGTCCGAGCTCTGGTAGCACGAATCCAAACAAATATTCACTATATACTTTCAGCCATTGGATTAACTGGACTCCATAACACTTCATAGCACTGGTTGTAGAGAACTCGTTTTTCTACTGTACATCCGAAATAGAAAAAGGAGTTATCGCAGCCACACACAGTGTTGCATGCTGTAATCCCAGCTACTTGAGAGGCTGAGATGAGAGAATTGCTTGAGCCCAAGAGTTTGAGACCAGACTGGGCAATATAATGAGACATCTCAAAACAACAAGAACAAAAACAAAGAGGAAAAGGAGTTACAGACCTGGGATAGAAAAAAGAATTGTCTACCAATGTCATGAAAAGTTATGGAGCTCAGTTAATACAAGAGCTGAAACGTATGTACATTTCAAGAGCTGAATTATATATTCAACAGAGAAATGATTCCCGCACTAAGACTGGTGAAGGAGACCCTCAAGCTATATTTAAAAGCCTAAAGTGAAAGTGTACCCTTATTCACTAATTAAGGGGCATAGGCTAACAAAACTTAGGAACTCTCTAAATTTAGCTAGCATTAAATCAATTCATTGAGGTATTACTGGTTATCTAAAGGTTGTCCAGATATGCAAATTGGAAGAAATATGTAAGAGATGAATAAAGAAATAAAGGAAACACATACCTTTTCTTTAGTAGCTTTTGTTTTCTTGATGAACAAGCAGATATTACATGGAGAAAAAGAAAACAAAGAGGATATTAAATGAAGAAGAGTTTAAGAACCACCTTCATGAAAATAAATTCCTAAAGCAAACAAAATTGATGTGTTATATAGACTTATTCCCAGAGTTTGAAGAGAAAGCTGGGACTTGGAGAGATTAGGGCTAGAGAGAACAGGGTTGGAGAAGCTGACAAGTTGGCAAAGTTGGATCCAAAGTGGATGGCCAACAGTCCACCGCCAGTGTCCAGAGGGAAGTAACCACCTTTATGCATTGATGTCAAAGCAGTTCCATGATAGCGCACAGCTCCAGACAGCAGCATTGGCAGATGCAATGGTGACAGTCAGGATGAGTGGCAGCATGTTAGATGTTCAGCCTTCTCGGGGGAAGACCCAAATCTGGACAGTGTCGGGACTCCGGCCAAATGACCTGGTGTTCAGGACTAGCCTCAGCTCCCAGTGAGAACTGCAGAGAAGCCCATAGCTGAACCCACATAAACAGAATTAAGCAACACCATGCAGTGAAGAGTAACAAGGCTGCTCTGTGGATCCCTGAATGTCAAGATGACATTTCTGTTACCACCAAGTCAATATCACATGTGTTCAGGACCCAACATCTGTCCCCATGGCTGAGAGTGCCTGGGGAAAAACAGGACATGCTACAAACCTTGAATTTATCTATTCCTGATTTCTGCAGGAAAATCTTCCATTCTTGATTTAAATCACACCAAAATATGGCGAACTCCACCAACAAAATTTTATGATTGTTTCCCAACAATATAAAGAAGGAGAGAAAAAATATAAAATCCCTCAAGAGGTTTTGAACAAATAACATTTTTCATGTGTGCAACAAATATGGAATATTATTTTCACTAGAATATTTTCAGTTCTAAATGTACTAAAAGCATTTACTTGTCATCAAACGACCTGGAATAAAATAGCCTATAATATAAAAGCCACCTTTTCAGTTGAATTTTAAACACGCTGTTACTCAGATTTTCAAATTTGGTCTCTTAGAGCAGAATCCAAAGATGAATTCGTTTTAGTGATAAATGAAAACATTCGATTTAAAAAATAAAGTGAATAATTGTAGTGTCTAATTTCAATCATCTCTACATTTTTAAAGTTATTCAAGATATGAAACAAAGATCCAGTAGGATAAGGAAAATTCTTTTGTGTTGGCATAATCTATCAAAATACAGTAAATATCCTTCAACAACCTGGAAAGATCATGCATGTGTCTGCGATTGCCCTGTCTCTGTTATTTCTGCATTGCCCAGTGCTAGCAGGTAAGCAGTGAGCAAAGCGCTGGCTTCCCCACATTGCTTTGCACAACTATTAATTAACTGCCTGCTCTATCAAGCCAAGCCAAGGGAAAAAAGACTGGAATACTGAAACAACAGATTATATTATTTTCTTCTCTGAGTTTATTTTAAACTTCACATGCAATTTAATCAAATAAAAGAGTCGTGTAAGAGAGAAATTGTCAATTTCAGAAGGAAACACCTCTTCTTTATCCGTCTAGCCTACAATCCCATATACCTATAATAATAATCCTATATCCCACAATAACAATTTTTTTTAAAACGTACAAGCTTGCAGGGTGACTATGGTCATAATTACAAAACTATCGCGAAACTATTTTACCTAACAATTCTTGAATGTTTAAAAAAAACCCAATGCCTTAGAGTTTTTATTAAAGTCTTTTCATCTGCACAAATTGCTCCGTGCTGGGAGAACTCTAAGAATGGGAACAGAACTGACTCTGTCCATGTCCCATTTCCCACACAGAAGGGCCCTGATGCTTTCTTCAGATCTAAGCACGCACCATATGTTCCATCAGCGCAGACCAGGGTACCCCATGGAAGCTCTCAAGTCTTCCAGGAAAGGATTTACTGGGTGCAGCCTTAATGAACTAATTACTGTGGAGTGGGGGAGGGTGGAAAATCTGGGAATCCAATTCAACCTTGATATGTGAAGCCTTAGTATTTGAAATGTTTTACAGCTATCAAAAAATAAACTTTACCCCAAAGCATGATACGAATACAAATTTGATGTTGTGAAATCTTTCGTAAATAGAAATCGGACGGCAACGTTCCTATCGTGTTTTTCAGATTGGCTAAACACTCCGTTTATCACCGTGCGCTCCGCTGTGTGTAGCATGTGCGCTGTTCCCACCGCCTGACACAGATTTCAGAAAATAAGTATGATTAATTAGATAAGTGAAATGACGGATGTAAAAAATTCCTGTAGCAAGCTCTCCATTTGGTTGTGTCCATGTGGAAACCCTTTAAAGATAATTTTAAGAGCTCCAGCTACCACAATAGAGTTAAATATTTACAAGAGAGAAGCAGGAAAAATTATAACTAGTGTGTGTGTGAATTAATATACAATGAAGAATGAACCACATGGGAAGGAGAGAGAAGGGAGTGCTTATAATAATCAGATTATTATTATTAATAACAAAAGTGTACGTGGCAGTAATAACGGCGATCTAGAAAAGTATATTTCACTTTACAATTGAGTCGATTACTATAAAGATGTGAACACCAGCAAGCTTGCAGGGGTGACTATGGTCATAATTGCAAAACTATCGCAAAAATATTTTACCTAACGATTCTTGATTGTTAACAAAAAGCAATGATCTAGCATACATCATCTCTCCTGTCCTCCTGGTCCAATTTTTACTTGCTGTTACACATTAATTCCAGACTCTCCCCCACGTGACAAAACGTTAAGCTTTAGAAGCATCCAGGCCGCAATTATTACAGTCAGAGGGAAAGACTGTGACACTACCAAGAGAAAAGCCTATTGAAGTGACACCTTCTCAGAGATCCTAAGCTGGCCTTTGTCTTTCCTTCACTGTGCGTTTTCAGTGGGAGAGAACAGAAGAGATCACTGCCCCTCATGGCTGTGACTTTGAAAGCTCAGCTTCTGTCTGTAGATCGAGGACACTGGGGTTTCTGAGCTGGAATTCTAGGATTTAGTTCCAGCCTTGGGTTGCTGCGGGGACTGGGGCACCTTCTGCTGCAGCCACCCCCTGCTGCTGTGACCCGGCGCTGGAGGCTCAGCTGCTCTGTCCCGTGCCTGACCCTGCTCTGCGGTCCTCCCAGCCATCATCTCAGAGCGTCCGACCCCAGACCCCTGACATGTGACCGATTTCATGGCAGCTGACTCAGCCTTCCGGAACAGGCTCACTAAGTTCAAGGCGTGGCGTAGCGCCCTCACCCAACGCAGCTGGTCTTTCCAACCGGGTCAGCAGGCAGCGTTGCACACCCAGGCCGGGTTTTTAGCTTTTGGTTTATGTTTTTCTTTTTGTGGGCCAAAAAATACTTCCCCAAACGTGGATTATAAACCATCCTACTTTTAGAACCCAGTCACCGGTCAGTCGTGTGCAACATTCCCCTCCCCCCAGTGTCATTCTCTTCCTTGGGAAATGACACCGATTTCCAGTTTTCTCTACTTCCTAACTTTCTGCAAAGTGCTCTTAGAAGAGAATGCTTTCTCTCATCTCCGGAAGTCTCCTTTTGGGTGCAGTGACTTCCACTAGTAACAAAGCCTCCTTCCACCTGCTCCCTCACTGCTCTGCTGGAATGGGGAGGGATTTGCCCGCAGAGTTGGCATGAGAAGCCCGCTCCTTTCCTTCCCCCTTTTTGGAGCAACGATGCACACAGGGTGCAGGATTCTGCTCTCCGCCTCCATGTGCTGAGTGAGAGAGAGGCAGATTCTACCCCTGTCGGGGAAGAAGGAAGAACATGGGAACACATAGAAACAGGACAGAAGAGTTTGTGTGAAGCACTAGACGTTGGCCGTATGTGTCGTCGATTGGGTTCTAAGGTTTCTACAAGTCAACGTTTACTTGCTCATAGTGCTAAAAAGGAGCCTTGGCTAGTTACGCAATCGGCAGTGCCCACAGATCAACTGCTCAGAGAACATAACTATTCCCAGAGCTAAGAGCCTGAAGAATATTCTCCACTGTATCATCAGGAATGGAGGACTTGTGCAAAGTAGTGAGAGTGCCTCAGCGCCCCCCACGCAACCAGCCAACGGTGGGCTAAGCATCCTGGAGCTACTTCTTAACACGTCTTTTTATGTAGGCCAGTGGTACCACCCTAGGTCCAGCAAGAACAGTTCTCACTCTTTGGGGGGAAGATGGGTAAGGAAAACCAACAGCATTTAATTCATGCATTCGTGTCTCTGATAGTGGGATTTAATCCAGCTGTTGACTGTGCAATCCTACATGAGCAAATGGACTAGATACCTATGTGTCTTTCAGGGAATCTTCAGGAAGCTTCTGATAGATGTTGGGCAGGAATGAGTTAGAAATTACATGCCTTAGAAAGTGCCTAAGATGTGGCTTCTCTATTTTGCTAATTAAGTAGAGATTCACTAAGGCTTAGTGACGAAGCTAAATAAACCATCAAACTGAGGATAATGTCGGCTTCATCTTGAGAAGGTTAAGGGGCCTACCAAGGATGTGTTGGCTTAAAGAGGAGCCACCAGGGCCCCTGTTCAGGTGTGCTTAGGCTGTCGGCCTTCCTGAGAGTGCTGAAGGAACAGGAGCCCCTCTGCAGATGAAAGTTCCATAGGGTGTGTCATGGAAGCAGTTCTTACCTCAGGCTGCTGCTCTTCCTTTAAAGATTTCTTTGAAGTCTTAGATTTTTTGGACCCAGCAGACGATGCACTGGTAGACCCAGAATGCGGCCTTGAAGCTGCCAAAGACTTGGATGGGGCCCTGGACTGTGTGGGCCACTGGGATGAGGAGGTGTCTTTCCACTTGGCTGACTGTGAGTGCTGGCACACAGAAAGAACGATTTTGTTATTCTCATTTTGTTTCTCAGATTTGCATCTCTTTCTTTTCCTCCCTTCCTCTCCCCTGAGCTGGAATGGCAGAGATGACACTTCCAGTCCCCAAGGGCATGGATCTGTTTTTGCTCCGGGGCCCCTAGTCCTCCCTAGCTGGACTTGATTTGCAGATTAGGCTCATTTCTCCATTCTCCGCACTGATTCTAGCATCCTAAGGGAAACACATCAACAGATCAACATTCTTGGGAAGCACTGGGAAAGGTGGGGTCTTTGTGCAGGGGGTGAGGTGGTAGCTTGAGGTTCGTATTAAGGTAGGAAGAAGGTAGGGAAGAAGAAGGTAGGAAGGAAGGTGCAAGAACCCGAAGGCAGGGCCTGGGCCCCAGGATGAGTACACAAGGACACTTGGAAGCCCCTAACGGCCTGCTGCTATCTCTGCAGCGACAATCACTTCCCGATGGCCCATTCACACTTCCTGTCTCACTTTCAAACTCAGAAGTAGGAAAGAGAAAAGCCTCAGTATGGTACATATAGATTCTTCAATCCAGATGTCAAAATAAGAGAAGCACAGAATTAAAAAGAAAAAAGAAGAGAGAGACAGAACTTAAATACCAACCTTGACGCTCAGGCTGCCGAATGGTTTTCTTGTTTCCATGTCCTCTTTCTGTTTATTAATCTGTAAAAGGGGAAGTCCATATCATTTGTTATTATTTGCAAAGATTAAAAAAGAGAATTTTCTATAAAACTTCCATAAGCAATGAAAAAGTAGCATTTTAAACTGTTTGACTTCCAAAACTATTATGGGAATACAAGTTATAAGATTGAACGGGAATTAAGAGAAAACAAGCTTGTATCCAGAAAAAGGACTTTAAAGAAAAGTGAACAGAAATATATAAAATTGCAAATATTTAAAGTAATTACCATTTATTTATTGCTTTAAGTATCAGAGATTATGGAAAAACATGCACCGTTTGCTTATGAGTTGATAATTTGTTTGATACATTATTATAACAGCTGTAAATTCTAGGTGTTATAAGATTTTTTTGAGAACTTTAAGATAATTTATTAGTCAAACTTCAACAGCATAACAAATGAAATTTTACTTTAAAAATCAATTTTAACTTCTAGGCATAAAAGGCATGATATCAAAAGATGTATTATTAATGCATGCTTCCACAATATTAAGATTCTTTTCATAAAATAAATCTATGAGCAATGCCAGTGATTCTAATTATGACTAATCTTATTTGAAATTAAGCAATGATGAAAAATATATCTAACCATTAATCTCATTGGTATGTGAACAACAACTACAATGGATTTTCAAAACTCTCTCTCACCTACTGACAGAGCAGAACTCAACAGAGAGCAGATCTGTCTTAAGATACCTTGAAATCTGGGAGGACTTTCCTGATGCCCAAGAAAGACTGTATTTAGATGGTCTCGGTGTATTTAAACTCAAGCCTAACATTGTCACGCAGGGTTTAACAATGGTGATGTGTTCTGATGTGTGCATCGTTAGGTGATTTCATCATTGTGTGAACATCACAGAGTGTACTTACACAAACCTAGAAGGTGTAGCCTACTACACCTAAGCTATATGGTATAGCCTCTTGCTCCCAGGCTACAAACTTGTACGGCATGTTACTGTAATGAATACTGCAGGAAACTGTAGCACAATGGGAAGTATTTGTGTCTTTAAACATATCTAAACATAGAAAAGGTATAGTAAAAATATGGTATTATAATCTTATTGGACCAACATTGTATATGCAGTTCATTGTTGACCAAAACGTCTTTATGCAGCACATGACTGTATTACAGATAAGTTCCATTATAATGGTTCGAAAATCATTTTCTCCATACTACTTTACCTACAAGAAAAGCTAAAGGAAGCTCAGAAATGGTAACTATCTCAGTAAATATATGACTATTTTGTCTTACTTTCTTCCAACACATAAGACTGTTTGCAGCAAGAATTACAACACTGGTATAAACATAAAACATATGACAGTTCTAACGTGAAGAATGGAGAGATAAATAGACCTATATAAATAAACATACATTTGCAAGGTTTTTATATTTTACATGAAATTGCCCAGTACTAACTCTAAGCGGACGGTCAAAAGTTAAGATCATAAATTATAATCACTACAGCAACCACTAAAATATGTAGCCAAATGATAACAGATATGAAAATGTAATTCTAAAATATTATAAGATAGACAAAAAGAAGAAACAAAGGAACAATGACAAAAAAAAAAAACCAGAGAAAACATAAAGAAAACAAATAATGAAATGGTAATCCTAAATCCAATCCTATCAATAATAACATTGATTGTTCATGGACCAAACAATGTAGTTAAAGTGCAGAAATGGCCAGGATCTGTGAAAAAAAAAGCAAGACCCAGCTACTTACTGTCTATAAGAGAAGCTCTTTCAATATAAATACAATGAGAAGAACCATCAACTGTGAATTTTAATCAGGCATAACTATTCTTCAAGAATGAGAGTGAAATGAAGACATTCTCAGCTGGAGTAAAACAAAGAGAATTTGTTGCCAGTAAAGCTGTCCTCGTGGAAGGCTAAAGGAAGTCCTTTGCACAAAAAGCAAATGATATTAGAAGAAGGCTTGGAACTTTAGAAAGGAAAGAGCACATAAATGGATGACAATCAGGGTAAATATTAATACACTAACTTCTTATGAGTTTCTTGAATCAAATTTCATGGCTATGCAAAAACTGTAACACCATCTAATGTGGTCTTCAATGTATGTAGAGGAAATGCTTACGATAATTATACTTAAAAAATGGGAGGGTAAAGGGCCCTAACTGGGATGTAGTATTTCTACAATTCACTGGATACCAGTAGACTGTGATCAATCAATCAATAGAATTTAATGGACATATAGGGAACGCTCCATACAACAGTAGAATACATTTTTTTCAACATTCACAACTACAAACCACATCCTGAACCATACATTAAACCTGAGTGTATTATTAAAAATTAATATTTTACATGTTTTCTAATCATAATGGAATCAAATGAAATCAATAAATGAAAGACAAGAGGAAAATCTCTGAACACTTGGAAATTCAACAGTACACCTCCACACAATTCAAGGGTTAAGATGAAGTTTCAATGCACATTTATTTATTTATTTTTTGAGACAGAGTCTTGCTCTGTTCCCCGGGCTAGAGTGCGGTGGCGTCAGCCTAGCTCACTGCAACCTCGAACTCCTGGGCTCAAGCGATCCTCCTGCCTCAGCCTCCCGAGTAGCTGGGACTACAGGCGCTTGCCACCACGCCCGGCTAGGTTTTTTTTTTTTTTTTTTCTATTTTGAGTAGAGATGGGGTCTCACTCTTGCTCAGGCTGCTCTCAAACTCCTGACCTTGAGTGATCCTTCCACCTCAGCCTCCCAGAGTGCTGGGATTACAGGCGTGAGCCACAGCGCCCGGCCTTCAGGGTATATTTAAAAAGAAAAAAACTCACAAAGAACTGGAATAAAAAGTCAAACAAATATGTGAGATACAGACAAAGCCGTGCTGAGAGAGAAAGCACCAAATGCTTACAGCAGGGAAGAGGAAAGGTCTCATGTCAGTAATCTAAGTTGCTACCTCAAGACATTAGAAAAAGAAGAGCAAAATAAACCCAAGCCAACCAGAAGGAATTTGCAAAAATGTAAGACAATGCCACTCTTGCTAACCAGTTTATGTTTTTCAAATATTTCTTACTAATAATATGCTATTTATGTTAGCATGTAAAGGGTTTATTATTGTTATTTCAAATGATTTAATAAGTAATTTCATTCTGTTTGCATTTCACACACCGTGACTGTCAATAGATAAAACCTACGGAAGCCAAATCTCCGGGGGGGCTTCAATAATTCTTAAGAGTGTAAAGGGATCCTGAGATCAGAAAGTCTGAGAACCACTGGAGTGGGACCTAGAAATTGATCCCGGAAACCACATTGCAGTTATTCTGTACATTGCGTAGCTGTGTCACCTGTGCGTATTAACAGTATTATGAGCTTATTAAACTGTATGTCATTCATGCCGGAGTGTGGATAAAGCCACTTTCAACTAATGATTTTTATTATTCATTCCTTCATTTACTCATAACAAATATTTATGGAGCATCTACTCCATGGCGGCCAACCGTGTTAGGTTTGGGGGTACCCCATGAACAAGATGCTGTTCCTGCTTTCAAGCGGCTCACAAAGCAGGAAAGTTAGCAGCCTTCTCCATAGAAGGTGATGAGAGCCCCGAGAGGAGAACTGTGTTCTGTGTCGATGGGGGGAGGGGGGTTCCTCCTCCAGGAAGGACGTTGGGGTGGGGGTGGGAGGAGGTTTCCCAGAGGAGGTAGTTAGTGCCTGACCTCTGACCTGAAGGATGCCTAGGAGCTGGCCAGGTGTGACCGAGAGAGGGCACTTCAGGAAGCGGGGATGGCATAGAAGAAAGTACTCTCATGCACCTTGGTACAAAGCTCCTGATTCTAGGAAGATAAATCTGTCTGCTGGTTTCAGGTGGGGTGAATTGCTGCCCGGGTTCGAGGGCTTCGTCCTGATGAATTCTGAACAACACCCCTCAAGGGACCTCTTCCTTTCACAAGGTTTTCTCTCTGCCTCTTTGACTCTATAAGGAGATTGCGAAGGCTAAGCAGGGCCACCAGATGTCCTCTGTGGGGCACGTTTCACTGAGCAGTGGGCAGGACCTCACTGCTAGTGAAACGGGCACCACGTGGGCGACAGACCCTGCTCGTCCGCCTGCCCTGGCACGCAGGGGTGCAGCCACATCGGGCCACACTCGTGTCACCTTTGTCTTGAGGAAGAGCCGCTGTTCCTGGAGCTTCTCTATAAATACACCAAAAGCATCAGTTCCCTAGCTGGGTGGCCACACACGGCCACATTACATGCAACAGGGCTGGGCACGCTTGCAGCCTGCCTCGGAGGGAACTCAGGCATCGGGAACCCGGTTAGGGCAGCAAGGCAGACTGCAGTGGTGACTTGGTCTGCGCCCCCAGAATGGGGCTAGAGCAACATATACACCTCCTTCCTGTGTCAAGCCTGGATCGTTCCGAGAAACCAGGTGCACTGGGAGGAAGCAGACGGAAACTATTTAATAGGTAAGAGAAAGAGTCCAATCATAGTACTTTTCTGATGAGGACCGTCTCCCTCTCTCTTTTGTTAGCTTCAAGATAAATTAAAGCCGCTCAGCCCAGGAGCTACAGAAAGATATGAAATTATTTCATTTGCTTCCCCAAAAGCCAACCTCAGGGTCCAATCACTCCACATTTCATTGCTTACCTGTCTATACTGATCGTGCATCTTTACTACCAGCTCTTTGACCTTTTACCTGATGCTCTTGATAAGCCGGAAAACAAATTGTATTGAGAAACAGTAACAGACAATCATAAAACCAAAACCTTTCGAGGGGAAAGTTTTTTGATTTTTTACACAGTGACTGGGGTCAACTCCACCTTCTCCCATTCTCCCTTGTCTGGGCAATCCACAAGTCCTGGGGAAAAAAAGCACTATAGCAAGAAATAAAGGAAGCCCAAATAGCAACGAAGCCAGCCTCCCTCCTAGGGAATAACAGAATGGCTTGGAGTGGGGGCGTGGGAAGAGAGGGCGGGTTGGAAATAGTGACCTCTGCTGGGCCCAAGCACGTATGTGATGGAAACCTTGGTCACAAGAACCTCAAACCCACTCCCTCTCCTGAAAACAAGAACCCCCAAGCTAGTTCTAAGCATCCTGAAGGCTCTTGTGCTGTCTTGGGGTTTGTGGCGCAGGCTCTTGCTGCTTGGCAACAGGTTTGTGGCTCCACAAACTTTTAAACCACAAAATAAAACGTGATTGGTTCCCCCGTGGGCAATACAATAGCACCCGTTCAAGGCTTGCAGTTAAAATAAACAGGCAAAGTAATTCAAAGAGTAAGGAGCTGCTCCTAGTATGGGCACAAATTCACCGATTGAGTGATTTCTTTTCTATCGCTGCTAACAAACTAACAATATAACATCGGCTTCCCACTCTCTAAAAACACTTTCGATTTTAACGACAATATGCACATTTAGTTGTTTGTTTTCAGAAGCAGAGCCTGGGCTTTGGAGGAATGACAGAAGAGGGTGGGGGATGGGGGGAGAGGAAATCCACCAAGTAGACTCAAATCTAAACATGGAAACTATTTTTATACACCAGGTATTTAAAAGTAGGGAGTTCAAAACAACGTATTTGCTAACACATGGTTCGTGTGAATAGCCGACCACGATTTTTTTTTCCGTTGCCTGCATTCCCAAGTTGGTTTCATAGAAGGCTTTATTGTAATCTAGGAGCATTGTTTTGCATTAATTTCTATGACAAGGAACCCAAAACACAGGGTGCTGAGAGTAACAAAACAGAGTTAGGGGAACAGTCATGACTTGGCACAAAATGTGACAAGCTGTAGAAAAGCGAATGTTTCAATATCTGGAGTGGTGTTGATTTCCTATGAACAACCTTTTCTCTCCTAAACAGTATCATATTCTTTTCAAGCACATTTAGAACGCAAGTCAAGCTGTGTTTTATTTTTTATTATAATAAACACAGTCAGTTTACTGTAACAAAGACATACTAGTGGTGATCAGTTGAAAGCCAATGTACACCACCATAAGCTGGCCAGGGGGTGGGGAGTCAACTGATAAAATAAAAGGCCAGCCGTCTGGAAAGTTCTCTTAAAAGAACATAAAAAGGCAGTGTTTTCTTATGAGACTAACACAGAATGCCAAAATATCTAGCTGGGCTCTTTTTTTGTTGTGACTTACGGCAATTTGTAACTAAAAATAGCAAATCCTTCAAAATATTGGGCTCTCGTATTTGTTTTTTTTTTTTTAAATCTCCATAATAAAATGCAAAAATTTTTAAACACTGTTTTAAATGGTAATACCATTTCTTACGTAAGACTCTGCTACATAGTATGTATATTTATTACGGAGCTACTTAAACGGCTTTCTTTAAAACGATCACTTAAAAATGTTTATAATTATACATGCACTTGGATTTTTGGATAAAGGTGAAAGGAATAGTTCACAGGAACAAGTTACAAATAAAGTTTATAAAACTGTCCTGATTAAATTAAATTTCTGAATTCAAATGCATTAGGAAATAATGGAAATCATCTTACCATATCTTGGACGAGTAATTTTTCATGATCGAGCTCCTTTCTTAATCTCTCTCTACCAGCCCTTAACTGAAATAGAGAAGAAATTACAATTTGCTTAAAGACGAGAACACCTGAAATTCCTCCTCAATAGAATTTAGTGAAACATTTTGATATGAGAAAATGGATCTCAACAGGATCAAAGGACAAATAAAATTTCAATGGACGACTATCATGTTATAGTACTGCAGAATTATTATATGAGGAAGCAAAATAGACACAAAAAAGGCCAATTTACTTACAACTTTCCTCACCCCACCCCCCCAAAACGTGACATTAATACACGATAGAGCAAATCCTCATTTGTCAAAAAGAACGATTTTTGTTTTACTCTTTCTATGACCCATTTCTTGTATTTTAGGGGGTTTGTGCCATATTTATGTGCATATCAAAGCATATTCATACCAATTGAAAATAGCCGTTAAAAGCATCCAGGGCAGGGCCATCGTACCCATGCGACTGGCCTCAGTATTTTAAATGTTCGCTATTTGCATGTGTTCTATAAGCTGGTAAAATTCAACCCTTGGTTTGGACATCCATGCGATTCAATGAACTCACATGTTTATTCATTTAATGAACACCCCCAGCGTCCCTGTCCTTGTTGTCTCAGGACTTTGTAGTTTCCCTGGTTGATCCAAGCAATCTCCGGACGGGTCTCTTGCTCCGGGTTTTCCTCCCTCTCACTCATTTTCTTTTTGAAACACAAATCGGATCCTACCACAATGTTCAAGGCTCCTGGATGCACTCAGAAGGTAATTCAAAGCTTTCTGCATGAATAATTATCCTCTGCAACTGTGCTCTTCTCCTCTGCCACCCCTTTCGCGTGGTTCTTAGGAGACCCTTTCCTGGCCAACTCTGAGCCCTTCCTTCCTCCGGCCTTCCCTGACCCCTAACAATCCAGGCTGAGTGGCCTCTGTGCACCCCCATAGCGAACTGCTTTCCTGCATCCTGCCCCTATCAGATCATCTGCGGCTGCCATCTCTGCGTCCCAGTCTGTGTCCCCACCAGAATGAAATTCATGAGAATGGATTGCATCGTGGCAGCAGCTGGAAGACGGATACTGATACAGCTGTTATTCGATGATTGAAATTAAAACACAAGCGCTACTGGATTCCATTAGTGAGAGCGCTTAGCCCAGATACATGGCAAGCGGTCAGCCTTCCCGGATTCAGGCCCGTTTTCAACTTATTTTCCATTCAGGGCAGTTAAAAATTCAGTTCCTCAGTTGCACTGGCCAAATTTCAAGTGTCTGATAGCCACATGTGGCCAGTGGCTACCTCTGGGCAGCGCAGATCTAGAAAGTTGAGGCAGCACTTAATGGACATGTTTAAACTCACACAGGGTATAATCAGCCACTCAGAGGGCATGTTTCTTTCCAACTGGGGGCTGAACAGTGAGATTTTTTTTTGCATTAATTCATTATTGCGCTCTTCCTAGAGAGTAGAAAGCTCATGTAATTCATTTCTACCCGGAGTAGTAGAGAGTGACCAGCTTGAGAAACATTGTAAATAAATGAACTGGTAATGGCTATTAAGTGAAACTAGAAAGCTGAGATTTTCTTCTTAACCTTAGAGATTGACGCCAAGAAGGTTAAATGGGATTTAACATTGTCACCATCGCAGATGAGGAGCAGCATTGAGAACATGAAACCTCCTTGTGAAAACCTTTGAGGGATTCAGTTATCAAAGAAAGTATCTCCCAACTCTGACCCCATTAAAAAACCCTTCTTGGAAGTAATTTTCTCTAAAACCTAAGAATATCCTGAACTACAAAATCAGACCTGGCTGAAATCTGAAAACCAAACCTGGCCACACGTGGTTGACTGAGCTCTCGAAATGTGGCCAGCAGGACTGAGGAACAGAATTTTTCATTTTGTCTCATTTTAATCAATTTTAACTTAAAAATGGACACTCGGTTCAGTTGCTGGGAAACATTTAGGTTTATTAGGGATACTCTGGGGAATGTGAATCTGCTTTTTCGTCTGTCAATTTTATGAGCTCTAAATACATTCTCATTCTGTTCATCACTCAAAGAGTATATTTCAGTGTGTCGGGCACTGTGCTCAGCCCCAGGAATACATCAGAAACAGAGATTGTGCAGGCTTTGCCCTCGCGGAGCTTAGGGTAGGGCAGGGATGACCGACCGCAGCAGCAAGGCGTTTGGGGGCTACAGCAGGGAAGTACAGGGCTCAGCAAGAACCAAGTGGAGGTGCCTCCCCTGCACAGGAGGGCAAGAATTGCTGCGATCCTGCCGCCTTAGGTGCATTAGGAAATTCTGATTTTCATGATACCAAAAGAATTCCCTGCTCCAAATTAAGATTTACCAGCTAACACAAACCCAGTTCATTCATGCATAGAAAAATGAACATCAACAAACATCTGATCCAAACATAAAACAGCTCACTCTTCATCAGAAAACTTTTTCTATAATAGCAAGCGCATCTTTGGACTTCCAACATCGTATAACTTTTTTGGTTCCTTGCAATCAACTAGGTAGACCCTCAGTTGTCCCGAATAAAAGAAGTATCTAGACATCCATGAGTTTTCAAGACCAATTCCCTATTCGTTACTAGTCATTCTACCCAAATAGTGGACAGAGATTAAATATATAAATCAACTTTCCTCTGCGTCATAAGACACTCTGGACACAGTGTTCGTTGGCCAATTATGCTGATAGTTCCATTTAAAAGAGTCATTTATCAATGTAAAAATGTTACAGTACCTTTTGAATAGTTCTCTGATCCTTTTCTGCCTTCTCTTTCAGACTTATAACTTCATCTTCTGTAAACAAAAGGCAAGAGAGGCCAAGCATGAAATTACAAGCTTATGGCCCCTGTATTCAGACGGCCTGCCTCAGGGCACACTGCGAGCCACTGGCAGGCATGGTGGACGCAAGTCCTAGCAGGACTGTGACCTTCACAACTGCCCTTGACATTCACAGCCTTCTTCCTGCTGTTCAGACGGCTGGTCAGATAGGGATGAAGAAGTAAGTTCAAGATCCAAGTGTGGCTGAGGGCTAGAAGCTTTTCATCAATACTAGCAAAGGACACTTTGCTGTTAGTCACAGCCAATGTAAAGTGCTTTAGCAGGTGGTCACTTTATAACTCAGTAAGAACTACCAAAACCTGCAAAAGCCTTCCCGCACCACATCAGAAGAGAATGGAACCATACTGGCATGGTACAATTTTATATTCAAGGGATACTGTAATATATCTCATTTTAGGGATGTTTTGCTATACATTTTTTATTGCCTGCTCATTGCTTTTTATACTGCAGGTTAAGGACAACATTACATAATTAACATAAATACAAAGATAACAACGTGAAACAATACTTTAAAGGACTATAACTTGGGTGATGTAAATGCAACTTTTACCAATGTTTATGGTATGAAAGAAAAGAGGTGTAAAGTATACAAATGAAATTTTGTGTTTAAATTTTGCATCAAAAATTGAAGATAATTAGTACATGGTAGCATATTTGTCTGCAGGGCTAACTCTGTTTCTCTACAAAGCATATTCCAATATGTGTTCTTAAGTATTTAAGTGTTATCAAAGTTTAGATGATCAGTTAAGCATATAAAACAAATCAGTAAAAGTCTGTATCTGTTTATAATATTTCTAAGTGAAGTCGACCACTGATTAGCACATTTTTGCAAAGGCCAACTTGAAAAAAACACCCCAAGTTAGCATGACCTGGCTTAGGAGTACAACTATAATGATATCCTCTGTCCTAAGCAAGGAATGCTATCTTAAACAAAAAGCAAAAATGGCTACCAAATTGATCTTTTAAATGTAGACAACCAAACAAACGTATGCTTGGCAAAGCCAAACACAGTTATGAATTTTATGAAGTGCTCAATGTATAGATTTTTCTCACGAGTGATTCCAAAATGTTACCTAATGCTGAATTTTCTTTTATATTGAATTGGACTTCCTCCTCCAGCTCTGAAACGATTCGAAGCAGTCTCTCGTGTTCCACTTTGTACTCCAAATTTTCCTTTTCTAGGGCTGACTTTGTAGAGCTGGTGTCTTTGGCCAAAGAGCCCTGAAAGATGGGGAATTGCATATTCCTAAGCAGGGAGCCAGGCATTTAAATATGCAACGCAAGGACAATGCGGATACAGAAGAGCTATCATATAATTTTCTGAATTCTATTACACACTTATAATATGAATAGTAAAAAGGAAGGAGACTACATAGAGCTTACTGGAAGAAAAGCTACAGTACATTCTGTACAAAGACCCCAACACATGGGGACACTTTATTGACAGGAATAATGCATATCATATTGTTTGTGTGCCCTCATCATTCAGTTCAATTCATTACGGAGGCTGAGTCCGGGGAGGCAGCTGGGGCCCCTCCACCCACACGTCCCTCTGTGTGTGTCTGAAGCGCTGTCCGCCTGTAACTAGGCAGGCTGGGGGAGCTCAGGACGGGCAGCGCCAGGGGGTGGCGAAGCGCATGGCTAAGGAGGGGGCCTTGTTGCCTTTGTGGCATTTCCCAGCGTCAGCTCTGCCAGTGTCAGGAGGAGCACATCACATGTCAAAGTGGTGACGTTTTCAGGCTGGGAGCCGCATGGAGTCCATCAGGCACACGGATATCCCCACAGTTGGTTTTCTGCTGGGCGGAGGAGCCACCCAGAGGCAATTCATATTCTGAACATTAACATGGCTTTGCATGCCTGTCACCCGGGCACTGTGCAGGCGTTTAATGCTATTGAAGACTTCGGTTTAAATCTCTATGCAAACAGTGATTACCTTGTAAGAAGGTTTCAGGATAACTTACAACAAAAGACTTTAAAGTTATAGTTTTAGTAAAGCAAACTCATTTACATTTTTATTATGTGCGTCTTTTGTTTAAATCTTGCCACGTCCATTATGGGAGAGGCTTTTTCTTACGCAACAGAAGCTTATTGGGACAGCTACTCTTTTTTTCCTCTTCTTCTTCTTGTCTGTTTCCAAGCTATTGAAAAACATCTGAATATACTCCCTTATGGTTGTCTAGATTTTACTGCCACAAATTTTTTTTTTTTAAAAATTAAGATGTAATAAGTTGAGGAAGCTGGTGTAGAACTTTAGACATCATCGTGGTAAAATATTAAACTGATTATTCAGTCTTAACACATTAAAGAGTCGTTATCTTATTATGCCAAAGATAGAAGATTCTACATGCCTTGCTTCAAAATTACTATAGACCCTAAAAATGCTTTTGAACTTTAAAGTAATCTTCAGGTGAACTATAACTTATTCTTTTTGCAGTAATTCCGTGATTGCAAGTACGTAAGAATAAAATCTGCCCTCAAAAACGAAATCATATCTCTCAATATAGTGTTTTCCTTTTGGAACTCTACTTTTATTTAACTTTAGGGAGATGAGGAAGTAAATTATTAAAATGTTTTCCCCATGATCACAATGTTTCAGAAGAAAAATAAGTGGTTGGAATGTTTTATAGTATGTTAATAAACTTAAGAAATAAGTGAATGAAATTATATATGGTATATTTATATATATCAGAGTTAATAGTGTTTAAAACATGTTGTTAAATTTTGCACTAAGCTCAGTTACAAATCTTCATGATTTTGATTCAGCATTTCATTTAAATTACTTGAGCCCAATTCATTCTTAACTAGTGAGAACTCACAAATCTAGTAAGCAGTTAATAAACAACAGTTTCCTTACTAAAGAAAAAATCCGAGTCGTTAATTTCTTGTCACAGATTGTTCAATTCGAGACAGTCACAGAATGCATTTATAGACTAAAAGGATTTTTTAAAAACGAATGAACAAACAAACAATACTGGCCTTAATAGGCTTAAGCACACATTTCCTAAGGGTGGCAGAATATGAACGTCCACAGAGGATTACATAAGCCCCATTATCATAAACTAAAGAAGAACTGTTGGAATTAATCAGATAAAGTGTAAAATTTACAAGTGGTAGCAGCTAATACCTAAATACATTTTCTAAGACTCTCTTTGTATGAAAGCAGGACGCAAGGAAAGCATTAAATTGGAGGTTTTTTCCTGCACATATCAATCCACAGCCCGTTCTCGTGAGGTTAACCTTTAGTTCTATCCCCACCATCTGTCAGCTGCGGGAACTGCAAGTAATTAACTATTCAGACGCCACAGCGATGAGGACACTCATTAGCAAAATGAACAAAGGGGCGGTTCTGGGCTGCTACGGTCCTCTGTTACACTCTGAGTGGCAGGTTTTGTGGTGGTGTTCCTTCTGCCATCTGCCCACACTGCTAGTTTTGGCTTGTTTAAACCGCAGGACTTCTCTAAAATAAACTGCATTAATAAAACGAGGTTAAGAAGGATGGAGATCATTAAAAGGCGGTTGACTGGGTTGTAGCTATTTAAAGCCACATTATGCTCTAAGAGAGATTGTGTGTGATCCACGATCCTGGTGAAACTTTACAAGGGAACTTGCCAATCTCAAAGGTTTCCTATCACATTATGAAAACTAGGACTTCAGGTGGTGGCATAGGTGTTACTTCTCTAATGCATATTCATAAGACATGCAAAATTACTGTTCCCGGGTTTCAGAATCCCAAATTGAATCTTGAAAGAATCATTGCTGAAAACAGGTGTTACCGAGGGCCTTGGTCTTCAAAGTGTGGTCTGTGGACCAGGAGCCTCAGGAGCACCTGGGAACTTACTGGAAATGCAGACTTCTCAGGCCCCGGCCTGGACTTACTATGTCAGAATCTGCATCTAAGATCTGCCGGTGATTCGTACGAGGAGTAAAGTCTAAGTCCTGGTTCAGAGCAGTTTCTGTGCTTTCTCAGCCATGTCTCGTATGCGATATTGGTGTCTCATTCTGCAGGCTCCATGCACGGTACTTGGACATCTCAATGTGGTGCTGGGGGAGGGGTGGGGTTCTGAGGCATGCCCATGACTTGCGACCGTCACGGAGAAGAGCAGGTGCTTTCCCAATGAGTGACAACCAGGAAAGTGGCGCACCGGGGCAGCGCAGCCCTGCAGAGCTGCCGCTCTTGAGTGACAGCTCTGTTTCAGAGCTGTCGGCAACGAGCAGATCCGCTCACCAATGGAGGGTGGGTGGGTGATGGCTGCGTGGTGCATTCGTGTTGGGGTAAGAAAGAAAAATGAAAAGTCTATTCAAAACGCCAACTGCAAATGAAATTAAAACACATGCTCACACACACAAACACACACACACACACACACACACTCTGACGGGCTAACCGCCTTTATAAATTCTCAAGGGGATGAGTCAACGGACAGCAGGGAGAGCTGGTAACTACAATGGTACGCAGCTGAGTCAACGTTGGTTTCCCACAGAATAAAACCTGAAAATCTTATCCCTTGAATGACGTTAGTTGCTCCTGGGAAAATGCAACATGGGGAATCTTCCTGCCTGTGCACGATGCTTCTGTCATAAATATAATTTAAACTAACTGTTCATTAAATTTTTCTTTTCCTATTACATTCTTATCACATTTCTCTCAGAGCAGCAAAGAGACCATGCGTACTTATTAACTATAAAGCTATTTATGTAATTTGATTACCAGTGAGAATGATCTAGATAACTTTAGACAAACTAAATAAAGCTTGTTTATTTCAGGGTTCTTCGAGTGATTTCCATTGCCACTTTGACATTTTTAATTGTTTCTCCAAATTCTGTCTTTGAAATCTAATTCCCGATACTTGGCCTCTCGAGGGGGTGTTTTATACCACTAGAGGGGGCAGTTGTATAAGATGAAATTTCAAATTAAACAGATCATCTAGAATTTAAGCAGCGTGGAGTAAAGATATATAACTCTTACGTACCCGTAATAACTAAAAGTAATAAAAAAGACCAAAGACGTGTTTTCCATAAGTGTATTTGATAGGACCCATGATCTGCTCTGTGGCGTGCGTGTCTGTGTTCTTGAAATGTACCCTAGTGTGCTTTTCATCACCTTCAACCAGGAGGGGAGGCCAGAGCCCCATGTTTCATTGGGGTCCCTGGAAGGAACCTTATCCCCTGTTTATCTGAATGACCTCTCCTTCCACAAATCGTGGTGTCCTAATGTGGTCTCATTGGGGGCAAATTATAATGGAATAACTAGGGTATCGTGGATGCCATCGCGAGCCAGAGAACAGCCTGCCTCCCCAGGAGCCGGGTGCAGCCTCCCTCTTGCTGGCCTCCTCCCAAAGACACAGCCCTTCTTCATTCCTTCCCCAGAACATCCAGACAGACCAGTTACCAGTTCAGAAAAACACTTAGAGGTATAAACATTTCAGAGTGGAGGGAATTCTCTCACCAAATTGGGGTATTCTCAATAGTCCAGATGTCTGTCCGGTAGATTTTATGGAACATAAACCAGATGGTTATCAGGACTTGTGCATTGCCTCATAATAACTAGAACATATACACCAATCTTTCTTCAAAGAACTCAAAGCAATTCATATTCCATACAGCAAGTATCCTTATCATAACTCTACCTTAGCTAGGCACGTATCACTCTGCAATTCACAAATGGGAAACGAATGGATCAAAAATGCCTCGGCACACATCTCCACTGGAATATCTTTGGCCAAGGCAGGATTAAAGGCTAATTGTTATGGTTTTTAGTCTTTTCTATTAAACTATTTTCTCCAAAAAATGAAAGTAAATGTAGAAAGTTTTTAAAAAGTAAATGCAAAAATTGGATATGCCTCCTACTCCAAGACAATCAAACCACATGAAAAGAATTAATATGCACTTTTATGAGATCTGTTCTAAAGACACAATACTATATTGCTTAGAAGGTGCTCAGGTTTTTTTTTCTAGAACATAAAGGATTCTAATAGATTAACAAAGTAAACACTCCTTCACCAGTTAGTAAACAAGGTCCTTTGGAATGGTTTGTGTTTAATTCATTATCTCTCATAACCTTGAAGTTTTAAATAAGAATACTAGTGTGGGACTTAGACAAACCATAGATTGTACTTAAAGGGACCAGCAACCCACAAGTGTTTCTTCCAAGTCTTGACATTTTTATGTATAACTTCCCAGATTTTCCTGTGCCTATGTATGCATATGTCAGTATTTCTATGTGTGTATATTTATATGTTTTTAAATATTAATACATTATAACAAAATATATAACATAATCTATACACTATAACAATATATACATTTTATATATTCATATACATAGATTCATTATGACCTTTAATTCTCACTACAGAGCATAAAGCCCCACTCCATATGTGGGCTTTGGATTCAGGTGGACCTTGGTTCACACGCCATCTTTCCCATTTACTAGCTGTGTGTCTGTGGGGAAGTTACTTAACCACCCTGTTTCTGCTTCCTCACCTACAGGTGAGGTGAGCTGTGTGAACTAGAAGAGATACCACTGGTGAAGCATCTGGTAGCTGTTAGTTGGTATTCAACAGATTTGTGTTCCTTCTGGGTTCTGGCATCTCCGTTAGCCTTTCCTAATCAAATGGTTAGCTTCCTGCTCTTAGAACCTAATAATGAAACCCTCTCTGGCTCTGGACTGTGGTTGGTCCTGAGACAGCTGGTGGCTCAGAGGTGACATGAGATGGCAATGAATTCACTCTCTGGATCCACATTTTCCAGAACCCTTAAAACTCTCCTCCTTGGCAGGAGCTTGGGCTCTCCTCTGCCCATGCTGTGGTCTGAGCAGTCAAGCAGCTCCCGGCTCCCAATGCAACTGGCAGAACCAAGGAGGAAAACCCTCTGAGATTTTCCGTCTTGACATTTTTATTCAAAGGTCATTCTGCTCCAAGTTGGCTTCCTGAAAGCTGTGACTTAGAAAGATGAGCTTTGTGTCTTTCAAACTACCTTGACTGAAGAAAGGATGGGAGTTTTCAGCATTACAAAAACCCATTGACGAACTCTTCTAGAGTAGGAAATGATTTGCAGTGGGAGGCTGGTTATTTGATTTCCATTATAAATAAAAGCTGAGAACAGTCACATCACTCCTATTCATATTATTATAGGTTTTCTAGAAAAGGCCACTGAGCAGAAAAGTGTTGGACTGGCTTACATCACAGACAGGCGCCCAAGATGCATCAGTTGGGTTTCATTTATTCTTAATCCAAGCTTTTAGCTACTTATGACTCTATTTGCACATATTAAAATTAATTATACTTTGCCTTAAAACTTACAAATTTTGGAGGGTTGAGGAGAGGATGGGTAAATTCACACCTAATGGGTACAATGCACACTATCAGGGTGATGGAGACACAACTTTGACTCAAACTGTTCAAAAGTGATTCATGTAACCAAAATGTTTGTACCCCCATAATATTCTGAAATAACAAAAAACTTACAAGTTTTGGAAATCCATATTCTTCATATTGGTCTAGTTCTTCTTCTAATTCCTTAATAATGTCTTCTTTTTCTTTCAGTTTTCTTGACAAAATATTCATTTTGACAGTATTTGCATCTTGCAAAGAAATCTTCTCTTCTTTGACCTCAAAGAATTGCTGAGGGTGGGGAGGGGAAGCAGCATTTAAAATTAGACACTAAGCTGGCACCACCACAAACCATTTTGTGTTTTATTTAAGCCACTGCTTTATGAAGTTGGTTATTTTTGTAGGCTGAACACGACTTTAGCAAACAGCTTTATACTGAAGCATATGCTAAGGTATTGTGCGAAATAGCACAATATCATGCTATAAAACACACAGCATATTATGTTACTCTAATTGTATCAGCCACACAAATAACAATAGTAGAGAGCCAGATAGTGGATGAGGGCCCCCATGTATATTCCTCCACAGCAACAAGAATTTGGCAGTCATCTATGAACAAAAGTGCCTTCATGGGAGCTTTGGGACCCAGGCAGGACATTGCAAAACCTTGGTGGAGCCCAAGACTGTTTGGAAGGGCGGGCTCACTGACTGTGGTCCCACTTACAGACCCAGAAATGGCCTCATTCTTCTGTGAACTTGGCTACAACCCTCTCTGGCCTTGATCCTATCACTAGAACAATCCACCAAGAAACGCAGGAGGAGTCACATTCACCTGTGCCTCTGGTGACAGCTGTGGACCCTGAATTGGCCATGTAACTCAGCTGAGGCCCCCTCAGCTGCAGTTTGAGAGCAGTCCTGCCTGCTCAGGAATCCACCGGGAGTCATGCCTACCCATCCATGCCCTTGGAGAAAGGCTTGGTGACCTCAGTTCCACAGCAGATCTTGCAATGGCTGTGTCACTTGGCCTCAGGCCCTCTCAACTGTGGTCTGAGTGCCGTTTTGCCCATTCAGGGGCCTGCCCAAAGGTATGCCAGTCCACGCCCTCATCGGCAGGCCCACTGACCTCAATCTGACTGCAGATTCTGAGGTGGCCCTGCAAGCCAGCTCCATCCCCGCCAAGCCCCAGTCCAGGAGCAGCCCTGCCCACCCAGAGACCCACCAGGACACATGCCCATCCACGCCTCTGGGGACAGGCCTGCTGACCTCAGTCTGATGGCAGATCCTGAAGCAGCCCTATGACCCATCTCCAGCCCCCAGGGACAGTCTTTCTTGCCCAGGAACCCGGCAGGAGGCACAACTGTCTGTGCCCCTGGAGGCAGATCCGCAGACCTCAGTCTCAGCTGTGGACCGTGAAGCAGCCCTGTAACTTAGTTCCAGCCCCTCTCAGCCATGGCCCAAAATCAAAAATAAACAAGTGGTACTATATCAAACCAAAAAGCCTATGCACAGCATGGGAACTAATCAACAAAATGAACAGCCAACATACTGAATGGGAGAAATTATTTGCAAACCACATATTAATATCTAAAATATATCAGAAACTCATGCAACTCAATAGCAAAAAAAAAAAAATTTTTTTTAAATATGAGAAGGACCTCAATAAACATTTTTCCAAAGAAGACATACAAATGGTCAACAGGTCTAAGAAAAGGTGCTCAACACTGCTAATCATCAGGAAAATGCAAATCAAAACCACAATGAGAGAGCACCTCACACCTGTTAGAACGGCTGTTATCACAAAGACAAAAGATAACCAGTGTTGGTGAGGACATGGAGAAAAGGGAACCCTTGTACACTGTTGGTGGGAATGGAAACTGGTGCAGCCATTATGGGAAACAGTATGGAGGCTCCTCAAAAACTTAAAAATAGAACAACCATATGATCCGGCAATCTCACTTCTGGGTATATATTCAAAGGAAATAAAATCATTATCTTGAAGAGACATTTGTATTCCTATGTTCATTGCAGCATTACTTACAATAGCCAAGATATGGAAACAACTTAAGTGTCTATCAACAGATGAATGGATAAAGAAAATGTTACATATATGTGTTTACTATATATGCACATATACACACATGTACATAATGGAATATTTACAAGGGGAATGTATACGATGTATATAGAGTGGAATATTTTTCAGCTATAAAAAAGAAGAAAATCCTGCCATTTGAGGCAACACGGATGAACCCGGAAGACATTATGCTAAGACTTAGCATCAGTGAAATAAACCAGACACAGAAAGATAAATACTCTATGATCTCACTTATATTTGGAATCTAAAAAAGTCAAACTCAAAGAAGGGGAGAGTAGAATGGTGGCTGCCAGCAGCTGGGGAATGGGGGAAATGGGGAGATGTTGGTCAAAGGGTAAGAACTTGCAGTTATAAGAGGAATAAGTTCTGGAAATCTAATGTACAGCATGGTGACTATGGTTAACGATACTACATTGTTGACTTGAAATTTGCTGAGACAGTAGATCTTAAGTGTCCTCACCATACATACGCACAATGGTAACTATATGCGGCGATGTATGTGCTAATTCATTTGATTGTGGTAATCAACTACACAATGTATTTGCATGTCAAATCATCACATTGTACACCTTGAATATACACAATTTTTATTTGTCATTTATATCTCAATAAAGCTGGGGAAAAAACCATGTAAGAATAAACCTTAATAGTAAATTCACATCATGTTTTGTGAATATCTTACTGAAATATTTCTCTAGAAGGGAAAATAGTGAAAACTCAAACAGCAATGGTGCAACTAATTTGCTCAATAGATTGAAATGGAGATGTTGGAAAAAAGTAGCATTTCTTGATACGTATTATTTTTTAATAATACTTCTTATTGTAAGTGTTTAGGTGCTTACTATTGTGGCCATTACTTCAAAGAATTATATCACAAAACGAAAACAAGTAAGAAATGCTTTAAAAGTAGACAATGTTACTTATTTCCAGCATAAAAAAATCTAATTGTCAACACTGTTATTCAAAGCCATAGGTCCATTTGGAACCCTTTTGGGAACTACAAAAGAACTATTTTATTTTTATTGTGTGCATTACTAATATATTTGAGTACACGCCCACACAAGCACATATAGTAAAACTAATAATATCTGCTAATATACTTAATATTATATTTCAAAAAGTTAGATTTACAAACTAAAATTATTCTACTATTACATGATGACTACCAGGAGACTGAGAAGGAAAATATTATACAGGGCTGGAATTAAGAGTCGGGCTAGGAACATGGCACCGATACATTCTACACTGCACAAAAGAAAAAAATTAGTATATGAATGTGCAGCAGAATTAAAAAGACTGAAAATAGAATAATCTGTATAACAATATCAGCTTTTTAAATTTAGTGATTTTAAAGAAGAGTATTGATTATGTATATCCATTCTTCACATCTATTCTCATCTATGTTTACAGTTCAAACACTCTGAGAAGGTCAAGACACATTAATTCCACTGGTGCCCTTGGCGTTACTGGGCATCTCAAATTCGACAGATCAGCCTTCCTGATCAGGCTCATCCACTCCCAAGTTTAAGGTATCGCTTGCATTTCCTGGAGGTGGGCGATGGGCTAATATTATACTAGCCAGTTAAGCAGTTCCACAAAGTTCCAGAACATTCTGCATAGAATGCTCTGCTAGCACCTCGCTTTTCAACAGCATTTTGCTGTCTACCTTTCAGGCTCCAGATGACACAGAGAGCCCAGAGCCCCATTTTAATATCCTATCCTAGGGTGGTTTCCTAAAAAACATATTGCATTTCTAGTTTAAATCCCAACCTACTCATGCAACCTCCTGTCCTTCATGGAGGTTCCTTCTGACAATTCAAGTTGATGGGGCAACTGGCACCCAGGTCTTAGGCGCTGAGTGTGACATGGTCCCACCAGGCTGCACAAGTCACCCCATCAAATACCACAGTTTGAGATTCCAGCTCGGGCTCAGCGCCACTGTCTACATAGTTCCTGCTGTTTGAGGAGGATGTTTTTGGAATTTCAATTGTCTCATTAACTTTCTAAAATAAAATTTCCACATTTGGTAGCATCTCTCTCATTAAGGTTCAGCTGGTATGCAATATTTAAACCAGGGAAAAATTATTCTGCGAGCATTTAGATTTAACTGTGGCAGTGTTGGGTGGGAAGCATGTCAACTGCTTACTTCAAAAGCCAACCCAAGAGCATGGACTCTGAAGCCCAAATACCTCGGTTGGATGTTATTAATACCTCTGCCATTTGATAGCTGTGTGATGTTGGGCAAGCTGCTTAACCTCTCTGTGTTTCGGTGTCTATGTCTATCAAATGTGAACAACAATAATACAAGGAATAAATGAGTTAAATACCTGTAAATTGCTTAGAATAGTGCCCTGCACAAATTTATTGTTATATTAATGCTTGTGAAACTACTATGTTGTTTGGTATAGAAATTATATATCAATATTACTGCCAAAAAGTGATTCTGTAGTTTTCTCAGTGCTATCCTATCAGAAGGCACCGGATTTGTTGATTTGTCTTATTACTGGTGGTAATATTAACATTTCATTAAGATGGTGTCAGTATCAGGCTTCTCCACTGTAAAGTTAATTAATAAGTACTTATACTTATTAATTAATACATATTATTCATTAATACATATTTACACTCAAGTATTAATATGTATCCTTAATTAATATATATTTACAAAGTATTAATATGTATTTTGCAGGGTGATATTTAAGTACTTCTATAAGATAAACCTTTCTCTTCTCTTATATTTATTTATTCATTCATTTATTCACTTACAACAGTGTGAACTCAGGGATTCCTACTAAAATCATTACAATTCATAATTATCATTATTTCTTTTGATGCATGGATTTTTCCAAATTGCCCAGGGAAGAACTCCCCTATAAACTGACTTGTGTGTCCTTCTGACATGTCCTCATCATTTTTTGAGCATATCCTTTTTTCTGTTACACAAAATATTACAGGTTCTTCTCCCATTTTCCCTGCCACAGCCCTGGAGTTGTCATACATTTCTCCAAAAAAGCCTTGGTTTCTCTGAGTGTAGATGGCATTTAAAAACTAAGAGCTGAATGCTAGGTGTGCTCATTGCCATAGGGGGTCATTGCCTCTGTGCCCTCTCCATAGACAGAATTAGAAAATATATAAATGTATGTAGACACATACATACACACACATACACCTATATATTCACATATCTCTACCTATATCTGTGATGATTAATTTTCCATGTCAACTTAGCCAGGCATGGTGCCCAGATATTTGGCCCAATGTCGGTCTAGATGCTGCTGGTATTTTTCAGATGAGATTAACATTTAAATTGTAGACTTTGAGTAATGCAGATGACCCTCAGTACCTCCACTGTGTGGGTGGGTCTCACCCTATCAGCTGAAGGCCGTCCGAGAAAAAGACTAAGAACCCCCAAGGAAGAAGAAATTCGGCCAGCAGACGGCCTTCAGACTCAGGCTGTAACATCAACTCTTTCCTGGGTCCCAGCTGCTGGCCTGCATTGCAAATTTTGGACTTGCTGCCACCCACAATTGCATGAGCAAAATTCCTTTAAATCTCTCCCTTCCCCTCCCCTCCCCTTTTCTCTCTCTCTCTCTCTCCCCCCGCCCCCACCATTGGCTCTGTTTCTCTGGAGAACTCTGATTAATACAGTAGCTGTATCTACAGATGATAAGGTCATATCAATACCTCCAATTCCAACCCAACACCAGTGTTTATCATGGCCTGTCTCCTTTCTATGATACAGCCCCTTCTATGGCAGTAAGAAAACACTCTGATTACACGCAGTGCACTGCACATTTGCTCATCCTGCCTTTCTGCAGCCCATCTCCTGACCACACTGCACCCCTGGGCGCTTGGCTGTGACGCAGGGGAATGGGAAGGGAAGGGAGGTGGGAACGTGTCTTTGATCTTTTCATTCACGAACACAAGAAAATGTTATTTTGGACTTTCTTTTGCTCTTGCAAGAAAAATTAATATTTGCACCTTCATTTCCTCTTTAGCATTCGAAAGTAGAAAATGGTTTATATTCAAACTTGGGGCATGACTGTGTCATTAGCTTTTTATTAGCAGAGTCATTTTATAATGTCATTTGATCTCATGTGCAAAACCTCTTGGTAGATGACATTGGGCAGCACCACTGGGCATGACCTGGGTGAGAACAGACTAGGAAGTCAATTCTCAGTATTGGGTACAAAGCAACTGTATTAGGGTTCTCCAGCGAAACAGAACCAGTAGGATATGGATATAAATACAGATATAGACAGATATATAAGAGGTGGCTTATTTGGGGAATTGGCTCATGTGATCATGGAGGCTAAGAAGTCCCATCATGTGCCACCTGCAAGGCAGAGACCCAGAGGAGCCAGTATCATGGCTTGGTCCGAGGCTGAAATCCTGAGAACCAGGAAGGCCACTGACGCAAATCTCAGAGTCCAAAGGCTGTAGGACCTGGAGTCCTAATGTCCAAGGGTAGAAGAAGATGGATGTACGAGCCCCAGTAGACAGCGAGAGCAAATTGACTTTTCTTTTGCTTTTTTGTTCTATCCAAACCCTCAGCTGATTGCATGGTGTCTGCCATGGGTGAGGGTGGAACTTTCTTACTCAGTCCACTGAGTATAATGTCAATCTCTTCTGGAAACACTCTCCCAGACATACCCAGAGATACAGTTGACCCTTGGGTGGGGGTTAGGGGTGCCAAATCTGCAGTCAAAAATCCACATATAACTTTGACTCCCCCAAAACTTAACTACTAATAGCCTACTGTTGACTAGAAGCCTTACTGATAACATAAACAGTCGATTAACACATATTTTGTATTTTACATGTATTATATACTGTATTCTTACAATAAAGTAAGCTAGAGAAGAAAATGTTGTTAAGAAAATCATAAGAAAGAGAAAATATATTAACTATTCATTAAGTGGAAGCAGATCATCATAAAGGTCTTCACTCTTGTCATCTTCCTGCTGAGTAGGCGGAGGAGGAGGAGGAGGAAGAGAGGGGTTGGTCTTGCTGTCTCAGGAGTGGCCGAGGCAGAAGAAAAATCCATATGTAGGCCGGGTGCGGTGGCTCACGCCTGCAATCCTAGCACTCTGGGAGGCCGAGGTGGGCAGATCATTTGAGCTCAGGAGTTCGAGACCAGCCTGAGCAAGAGCGAGACCCCGTCTCTACTAAAAATAGAAAGAAATTAGATGGACAACTAAAAATACATAGAAAAAATTAGTTGGGCATGGTGGTGCATGCCCGTAGTCCCAGCTACTCAGGAGGCTGAGGCAGTAGGATCGCTTGAGCCCAGGAGTTTGAGGTTGCTGTGAGCTAGGCTGATGCCACAGCACTCTACTCAGGGCAGTAGAGTGAGACTCTGTCTCAAAAAAAAAAAAAAAAAAAAAAAATCCACATGTAAGTGGACCCACACAGTTCAAACTGTGTTGTTCAAGGGTCAATTGTGATGCTTTACCAACTATCTGGGTATCCATTAATCCAGTCAAGTTGACACTGAAAATTAACTATCACAGTGACCTTGGAGTTAAATGTAAATAAAATAATGCACCCTTCTAATGCAATGCAGAGTCTTCTGGGGCGCCACTGGACTCAGGACCCCCAGAGAAGCAGTGGTTGGTTTGGGGGCTGCATCATGAAGGTGGTAGCAGGGCTTTCCTGACAGATGGATGATCTCCTCTGTGCCAGGGTGCAGACACACCCCTGGTTGATCACAGGCTAAATGGTTAAGTTCAATGTGTTAAGAGAAGATGAAAAATCCATTGAGTATTGCTTCCTTCCATGTGAGTGACATCCTTTAGTATAACATTCTTGGCTTCTCTCCACGCAATTATTCACCTTGAATTATTCACCTTGAAAGAAGACGTTGGGTCATATGTTGGCCAAACCCTTCCTTTCCCCCCTTTTTCTCTGGGGCAAGTGCTGCGGGAGTACATGCTCTGCCCTGGCAGGAGGGGACTGCCTGTGCCCACTGCTGCCTGTGAGAGGGGTTAATGCTGCCCGATTCTGGGGTTTAACGTCAGGTAGCCTGCCACCTTCTCCAGTGCCTGTTTTATCAGGCAAACAGGTGACCTCCATCTGACATCTTCTTAACTTTATTTTTAACCTGTCTAGAGCTTTTGTGGGGAAGTAGGGTATTATTTATTGAGTCTCATAAACACCCCAATAATTTCTATCTTTCAAAGTTGCAAAATCTAAGCATGTCACTTAAACTGCTTGGGGGCCAGGCGTGGTGGCTCACACCTGTAATCCCAGCACTTTGGGAGGCCAAGGCGGGAGGATCGCTTGAGGCAGGGAGTTCAAGACCAGCCTGGTCAACACGGAGACTCCATCTCTACAAAAAAAAAGTTTTAAAACTGCTTACAATTCTATAACGATTCTTTGACGTCTTTGAGATAAAATATAAATGCTTTAGCTTAACTTTCCTGTTTCACCTCTTGCCACTTTCTGCAGATCTTTTGTCTTCCAGCTGTATCAAAGCACTTTCAGTTCTCTGACTGTGCCGTGCATCGTAACGCCTCCCTGCTGTCAAATAGGCCACGTTCACTGTCTTCCTCCTTTCTTCCCCAAACGTTAATCATCCTCCAAGGCTCAGCACAGGAATCACCTTCTCTTGAAAGTCTTCCTTAACTATTCTCCCAAACTGTCAGGAAGAACTCAGTAACCATCAGGTGCAAACCTCTGACATGGACTGTAATTGTGAGTTTCTTATCTGTCTTGACCACTGGGTTATGAACAGCTCGAGTGCAAGCCCTGCTTGTGACTCTGCTACAAAATCAGACGATGGATAGATGAGTCAACAATCGAGTCCTATTATGTGCCAGGCTTTCTGCTGGGAGAAGAGTGCAGAGATAAATAAGACTCTGTCCCTCCTCCACAGGGACAGTCTAGGGAAAGATCAATACAAAATGAGTACATGTGACACAGTTCAGCATGACCATTATTCAGAGAGAAGGAGCAAGGAGGAACATCATGTGAAAATCCCAGGGAGGCAATTAACAGCATTAGGTGTGCAGAGGGAAGCAGGTGACCGCTTAGCATTGCTGGCCAGTAAAATTTTTAGCCAAGAAATGGAAAGAGATAAAAGTGTAAGGGCCTTCTGTGCCCACCTAGGGGCTTGAAATTTATCCTACAGGTATGAAGGAAACACTAAAGGATTTAAACTGGGATAGGATGTGATTGGACTTGTGTTTCAAAAGACCGCTCAGATAACTGGGCAGATGATAGACTTAATGAAGTCCAGAAGGGATGAGAAGGCAACAGCCACAGGCCAGGCAAGTGACACTGACAGCCTGAACGAGTTCAGAGGCAAGAAAATGGGAGACGGATTTAAGAGGTAAAAACAGGCAGGATTTGATGGCTCACTGAATATGCAGGGTGAATTTGTTATTTATTGCTGAGTTACAGTTTTCCCACACTTGCAGTGGCTTAAAACACACACATTTATTATCTTACCGTTTCTGTGGGTCAGGAATTCACGTGCAGCTTAGGTGGGACCTCTGCTCAGGGTCCTACATGGCTGTAATTAAGGCGTCGTTCAGGGCTGTGGTCTCATCTGAGGCTCAACTGGGAAAGGATCTGCTTCCAAGCTCACACGGGCTGTTGGAAGAGTTCACGTTCTTGCAGCTACAAGACTGAGGGCTTCAGCTTCTTGCTGAGCCAGAGGCTGCCCTCTGTTCTTTGCCACGTGGAGTCTTCCAACATAGCCTCTTGCTTCCTCCAAGCCAACAGAGGAGAGAGAGACTCTAGCAAGAAAGATGCTACACTCTATGGAACATAAATCGCCTACAGCCCTCCACCTTTGCTGTGTTCTATTAGTTGGAAGCAAAAATTAAATAGATTTAGAAACTTGCTCCGTAGCTGAAAAAAAATGTGGAGGTGCTTGTGTCCTTAACTGGTCTCCAGAGGGCACCAGAGAGTCATTTACGTTGTTCTCCCTATATATTGTACTACATACAGTAATATATACAGTGCGCGGGTTGTATCTTCAACTCTGTTCTTTCTTATGACTAAGCCTTGACAAACTGGGTGGCCAGGGTTAGGAAGGCTGTCTGAGGTCACAGGTCAAAGCGATGCCAACAAGCCAAAGGAAAGATTCAAATAATGACTTTAATTTAATTTAATATAAACAATTTTTTCATTAGATAAGGCAACTAACCACAATTAATACAGCATTGGTTAAGCATATCTAGCCAGCACGTGTTTATGAAAAACTGATAAATATGAAGAATTTAATCCTTTCATGCCTTTCTGCTCCTAGAAGTATACAAAGTATATACAAAGAGTGATATTCATTATTCAGCCATATTTTTTGAACATTTGATGCGCATTGGAAATACATTAGTGTCCCAGAGATTGCTGAAGACACAAAGGACTATAAAAGCATGTTTTTAAAAATCATAGAATTCTGACTTACCCTCCCATGGTAAACAAAAAGAATTCTGGATAAGATAGATTAAATGCATCTACGAGCTATGAGGTACTAAATGCATCTAGGAGCTGACAAGAAAGTACAGAATACTTAGACCAAGATTAAGTAAATGCAGAAACCTAGAGAAGTATGCACAGCACAGAGCTGGCCTCATTTTCAGGGCATTGCTAAACCAGATAAATCTGGACTTTGGCTTGCAACTCTGTACAGGGCAGAGGGGAGGAGAGACCACACCTAGGTCCTCCTCAGAACAGTGATTCTACATAATGGGAAACCATCCGTTAAAGTTGGGACACCAAAGGCCCAGCCTTCCAGTGTAAGAATGAACTAGAAGTAACCACCTGGAGCCCTGCACCCACTCCCACCCCACTGCCCTGGAATGGGCTCCAAAGAGCAAACATTCCAAGAGTGTAAGGATGAAGCCGCAAGGTTTCTTTGGACCCAGACTTTGAAGTTGCGTGACTTCCCTTCCTCCACATTCTGTGCTTATAAGCAAGTCACCAAGGCCACCCTTGAGTCAAGGGAGGGGAGTTAGACTCCACCTCTTGATCAGAGAGAAGCAAGGCAACATTCCAGAAGAGCAGGTGAGCGGGAGATGGTGTCAAGGCCAACTTTGGAAGCACGATTTGGCACAGAGTCACAAAGACTGCTGACAGAGCGATCCCCCGGGATGTTTTTACCTGCGAGTAACTAACAGCCAACTAACAGTGGCCTGAACACTGAGTGGTTATTATCTCATGAATAAACCCGCAAGAGGTAGGGCAAGTCCAGGGTTACTTTATTGCTCATGATGTCATCAGGGATCCTCCTGCTCTTTCTCTTTCCACGTTGCCATCTGAGCACACCCAGAGCATCTCAGTCCTTGGTTCCAGTGAGCTACAGCGATTCCAAGAATCAGAAGGAGATGTAACAATGTCAAGCAAAGAAAAAGAAAGACG
This sequence comes from Indri indri, assembly GCA_004363605.1. Taxonomy (NCBI): domain Eukaryota; kingdom Metazoa; phylum Chordata; class Mammalia; order Primates; family Indriidae; genus Indri; species Indri indri. The sequence continues at coordinate 40,885 of RJWJ010001917.1, forward strand.
TTTCCACCCATGAGTCCCTTTTAATTAGGAATAGTAACCTCCCCCCAAAACCTCACAGCCAACTCACCCTCAGGTGTCATTGGGTCAGGGACCTGACTTTGCCCAGGCCTGCGTCATAGCTGAGAAGGAACCTGGGAGAGAAAGAATCTAGCATTTTGGCTTCTGTAGCAGGAAAAGCCTCTGTCAGTAAGAAAAAGGAGTGGGGAGAATGACTGTTTAGCAAGCAGCGCCACTGTCTACCACAGGTCTAGGTAACGTTCATGCATTTAGCAATTAGTAGCTCGTTGTTATCTATGCACCAGGCGCAGTGCAAAGGGGCTGTGCCACAGCAGGAAGGAGGACGACATCCCTTCCCTCACAAGGCGTACAGTCTGGCACGGAACAGGGACACTGAAGCAATTACATTATTAACCACAAATGCGTTAAGTGCTATGGAAAGACATACGCGATCAGTGTGCAATTAGCTGTAAGCATAAAATATTTCTTTATGGAAGTATATTGAAATAAAAGGTGAGATTATAGTCATAAATACTAAAAGAAGTACAAGGTCCTTACTAAGTCTACAAAAATTAATTGAAAATATGAATTTTCCCATTTGAAGAGGAGTGAAGCGCCACGTCTGAAAGATAGAAGTGTCCCCGTCATCACGAAATTCTTCCATCGAGGGTCGGGGGCTGTTCACTGGGATTAGCCACAGACCCCATGAACTCTCTCTTAGGACTATCTGACTTTCTTCTGCCCAATTGTGTCCTCACTAAACAAACTTTGGATTACTCTGATACCTACCCAGGTGCCTGGATACCAGAATAGAATTTTCCAGTTTCTGAAAAGTTTGATCTGTCGTCATAAAGGTACCGTTTTGGTAAATTTAATGTGAGCATGAAAAGTCTTAGGCCTGATCCCTCTGAGATGATCTGAAAATTGAGGAAACAGACCTTCAAAGCTAAAAAGATAGACTGGGAACCCAAAGCGAGCGCCACTCCACGCACTCACGGGAACGGAAGCTGGCCTCGCCCACGACGCCACCAAAAACCCACCTGGTACATTCCTTTGACAACAGCTATGGCATCAGCTAACTGCTGATAGAAGCATTTTCTCATATTATCCTCATTCTGCAAACCAAAAATAAATACAATAAGCACCACAATGTATTTCCAAATATGACTCACACCTACCAGGGAGGGACTCATGCTAAAAAAAAAATAATCATCCAAATCATCACAATCTGTTGAAAACTTCAATTTATAATAATTTCTCCCTCACTACAGCTATTACAACACATTCAATTTTTACTTATACTTAACCAAAAGCAATAGAGAGATCATACAGATGAAATACACACAATTTGAACACTCCATTTCATCTTATATATCAAGCAAAGTCTTTTAGTGCCTTCCTAGAACTGCTTTTAAGAGTAATAAAATCCATTTGTGATTCATATCTTCTTCTGATCCTTGTGCTTTTTTGAATGGGATATGCCCACGAAAAGAAATCTAGAGCGGCTTATTTATATACGAGAGTTATTTTCTGATCAATCAAATAATTTGATCGTATCTGTTTAGGATAATAATGAAAGATAGTACACGTTTAAAAAATATCTTTGATTCTGATCTCAATTCTGATTCCAGCACGGAGTGTCAACAACAAACAGGCCTTAGAGTCAGATAGGGTTGAATTTAAATATCATCGTGCCCCTTACTGTCCGACCTTAAGCAAGTTACTTAAACTTGGCAAGCGCAGTTTATCTGTAGATCAGGGATAATAGAATTTCCATTTTAGGATTTTGAGGGACTTACAGAATAAATATATTTAAAAGGTTTAGCACAACACTTAGTATGGTGCGTTTAGCAAAAGATGGAGTTTTTCCACCACCGTCTCTCTAACTCCTGAACACGTCTCCCCGTCTTCCTCTCCTCCTTTCTTGGCCGTAAATGCTTGTCTCAATTCTGATAATATAAAATGCGAACAGCAGATATTTTCAATAAAATAGCACTTCTCCAAAACTTAAAAAAAAAAAACAAAAAAACCCCCATAAAACTGGAGGTTTTTTTGTTTGTTTGTTCTATAGCACAGACATAATAGTGATGCTTGCCGATAACAGATAAGTATGCTACCCTGACCAAAGATTTTAGGAAATTCCTTAAAGCAGCAGTTTTCATGTCTTTGGCTCCCACAGAGCCATTAAACAACAAATAAGATCATATGAAACCGTGGTTCAGAGCAGGAACTCAAGCATCAAGCTGCCTGGCCTGGATCCTAAGCTCTGCTGTTTTTTAACTGGTGACCTTGAGCGAGTTAATTAACCTCTCTGTGCCCCAGTTTTCTTATCTGTAAAAGAGGGGAAAGAATTTTACCTACTTCATAAGGTTCACGTAAGGATTATGTGAGTTCATATACCAAGTACTTACAAAAGTTTCTGACACATAGTAAAACTCTATGTATTGACTACTACATGAGACATCACCTATGTAAATGCAATCGCCCTCATAAGTTCTAAATTCAAAACTGCAGTCGTACACGTCAACGCAGAAGATCAACCCACACATAAAACAAAGGAAAGGAGAGAACAGCTACCTGTCGACGGTGTTTTTCGAGTTCTGCGATCCTGTCACGTAGAACACTGAGGAGATTGTAAGATTCCTCTTTAAGTCTGTCCTCAAACTTCAACTGAAGCAACTGTTTGAGGAACCCAAACTCCACCTGGAGGGATTTAACAATCTAAAAATCGAAAAACATACATTATTGTAGAGAGTAGAGGCCTTCCGTGTGAAGATTCCAGCACCTTTTCTGGTGGCGGCCATGTAACCTGGGTCCCGGTCGGGAGACCGTCCCGTCCTCTAAGATGACCTCTCGGAGGTTGTACGCCCTGGAAAATTCCAGCAACCGCGCCCTGGGTGGCTAGGCTTTCAAAATGGCCGTTCATTTTCCAAACTAAGATATGCTAATGGATCAAGGGAGGGGAGGTTCCTAGCAGTTTCTTCCCATACACAATAAAATATTAATATCTGTGTTAACAGATATTTTGTCATACCCCAACATGTGTAGGTTTCAGGATGTGGATTTCAGATCAGAAAAGATAAGCAAGAAACAGCATTTGTTTAGAATCTACCAGCCCTAATATTTAAATATACAACCAAGTGTTGACTAAGAACCATTTGTGATAATCAAAACATAACGTATTTTAGCATCGATTTGAAATATATTCACTAGCTAATCTTCTCCTGCTCTGAATGGAAACTTTAGAAAATCCCATGACTTTTCTGTTCATTCCATGATGGACAGAAAGTCCTACCATCGCTCCACACGCAGCCTCAAAGTAGCATTTAGAATGTGACTACCATGAGTTAAAATGCTTCCAGCTTCATTCAAAGGTTAAGATTTCTCCCTGTGCTCCAAGCTGAGGGCAGCAGTTGGCAGCTGCCTATGTTTAAAGAAGAGTAGGATTCACCCCTGAGTTCTTTTTTCTCTCTCACCTCCTGCCCAACACCCCAGCGGTTGTATCTCCATCAGGGACAAGGCAGAGGATAGAGGGGTACGCCTGCTCTTACCTGGCGGGGCGGCTTCACCTTGGTCTTCTGCCCGGGTAAAGCCTGAGCAGAAGAACTAACTCTTCTTTCCTTGGGCACTGCAGTAGCTTTTCTAGAGATTCTGATTCCTGGGACCCTCTCTCCTGTGCTTACATCTTGATCCAAGTAGATGCTTCTCTACTCTGGGTGGTCGCTTGCTCCTCCTTTCTCAGCTCCTGAGAATCTGGAGTTCACCTCTTTTCTCTCCCTGCTGTAGGGGTCCTCTGTCCCCCTAGATCTCTCTACTGAACAGAACCCAGAGTGATCCCACATTGGTTCTCTCTCTCTCTCTCTCAGGTGACATATGGTTTATGAAAGACAATTACGCATCCCTTACCCCAAAAACTCTCGAAGTGCAGACTGATCTCAACCTAGCCATTCTATCTTCTCGTCTTCTCGTCAAAGCCCATTTTAGCGTCCTTAAGCATGAATCCAGCAGCAGTCCTTTGTGTCTTCCAACAGTAGCGAACACACCCAAGTGCCACGGAAGCCCTCCTTGCTAACTCTCAGTGGAAGGAGAGTGCTTCTGCTGGCCCTGGCCCCATGCGGACTGTGGCAATCATTCTTTCTAAAGAAACTGCTTCGGCAACTTTTCCTCTTCACCCCCGACCTCCTTTTTATATATACATATAAAATATCTGCAATTAAAACTTCACTGGAAGTATCTAATAGAAGAGTAAAGATGACAGAGGCAAAAAGTATGTGAATTTGAAGATGGATCAATAAAACCGTAGAGAGAAAAAACATTTAAAAAATTTTATGAAACGAACAAACCTCAGGGACTTGTGAGTCCGTAGAGTTCTAACATATAAATAATTGAAATTTCAGAAGGAGAGGATAGAAAGAGTGAGGTAGAAAAAATATCTGAAGGTATAAAGGCCCCAAATCTCCCAAATTTGGCGAAAGACATGCAGATTCTCAACGCTGAGTAAATCCAAGCAGGATAAATGCACAGAAACCACACCTAGGTACATAATAATCAAACCATTGAAAAGCGAAGGTTAAAAAACATATTGAAAGCAGACAGAAGAGAAACAACTACATACAGGGGAATAACATTTAGAATGACTACTGATAGCTGTTTTCCCATCAGAACTATGAAAGCCAGCAGAGCAATTTTAAAGCAAGAAACAAAACAAAACAAAAAACCTGTCAACCCAGAATTCTATGTTCAATGTAAAAACATCTTAAATAAAGAAAATAGAATTCGTTGCCAAAATACCTGCAGTACAAGAATTGCTAAACAAAGTTCTTCAGGCTAAAGAGAAATCATACAGGCTGGAAACTTAGATCTTCGGGAAAGAATGAAGAACACTGGATATAGAAAATATCCAGGTAAACATCAAAGACAAGTTTTTCCTCTTATTAGCTTAAAATATAGAGGACTGTTTATAGCACACAGTATAATTTGAGTTTATAAGGTATGTGGATGTAATACATATAACCATAGCATGCAGGACAGGGCACAGGTGGCAAGTGGACCCCCGCAGCTGCAAGCTCATTGCATTTTGACTAAAGTTGTACAATGTTAATGCTCAGTGCAGTATGATCCTTGCAGAAAGAAGGATCAAAGGATCTTGAGGAAGAATGAAAATTAAACTCCGAAGGAAGTACTAAGATACAGGAAGGAATGGTGGGCAAAGAAATTGGCGAGTGTGAGCAAATCTAAACAAACATTAGCTGCATAGAATAATAATACGAATGGTTAGCTGCAAAAGCATTAGGAAAAAACAACTGAAATACTTTATAATAATAATATGTAAGACAGAAGGGGATGATTAGAGGTGAAAGTTCTACGTTTCTTGTATTGTTTGACTAGAAATTCTAGTCAATGGCCAACACTGGAAACCAGGTATGAATGTTCAAATCTGAGGATAACCATTAAAAGAATAAAGATGAAATGATTAAGTTAATTACTAGCAGAGGAGAGAATAGAAACTAGGGAAAATTTATCAATCCAATGGAAAATAGGAAGAGAGAAGAAAAGAAGTACAGAAAAAAATAAGATAGGCTGAGCGCGGTGGCTCACGCCTGTAATCCTAGCACTCTGGGAGGCTGAGGCAGGAAGATCACTTATGGTCAGGAGTTCAAGACCAGCCTGAGCAACAACATGACCTTGTCTCTACTAAAAATAGAAAAATTAGCAGGGCATGGTGGCGCATGCCTGTTGTCCTAGCTACTTGGGAGGCTGAGGCAGGAGGATCACTTGAGCCCAGGAGTTTGAGACTACACTGAGCTATGATGATGCCATTGTACACCAGCCTGGGTGACAGAGAAAGACCCTGTCTCAAAAAAAAAAAAAAAAAAAAAAAAAAAAAAAAAAAAAAAAAAAAAAAAAAAAAAAAAAAAAAAAAAAAAAAAAAAAAAAAAAAAAAAAAAAAAAAAAAAAAAAAAAAAAAAAAAAAAAGGCAAGAAAAAGAAATTTATGAACTAGAAAATAAAGATCTGAAAGACAGGATTAATAAATCTGAAAGTCAGGTCTCTGAAAAAACCTAATGAAATAGATAACTCTGCTAAGAGTCACCCAAGGAGAAAAAGGAGATATGTGGACAATATTAAAAATAAAAAAGAAATGTAACTACAGATACAATAAAGATTTTAAAATAATAAGAGAAGATAATAATTAACATATGCCAATAATTTGAATGAAGATTTAGTAAAAGTAAATATTTTTATAGAAAAACATAACATCAAAACTGACTCAAGAAGATTTAAGAAAACTAGAATATAACCATAGCAAATAATGACAGCAATAAAAATATGCACAAGTTCTAACAAATATTGAAGAAATAGATAATCCCAATCTTATGCCAACTATTCCAGAGAATAGATGAGGAAACACCTCTCAACTCATTTTATGAAGATACTGTAACCTTGGTACCAAGACTGAACAATAATAGTATAAGAAAAGAAAATTATATGGTAATCTTACAAAACTAGATGGAAAACAATCCTCAATAAAATATAACAGCAAATAATGCAGAAATGCAAAAAGAAATATTATGATCCAGTTGAGTTTATTCTAAGAAGTCAAGGATGGTTTCTATTCAAAAACCAAATTTCACCACGTGATCCGATAAAGGAGAAAAGCTATATGACCTCATGATCATCTCAATAGATCCATAAAAAGCATTCGAATCCACTCATGCAAGATGTTTTTTGATTAAAACTTCCCTCTTCCTGGGAAGAAAAAAAAAAGATGTTTTTTGAAAATGCATTCTAGAAATCTACCTAATTAATTTCAAGTTAATTAGAAACAGAAGAAAACATTCTTAATCCGATTTAAACATATTGTCTCAGATTTTGATTCAACTGTATCAAAAAATCCAAAGAATGTAGCAAAGCATAAATGAGAAATAAGTTTGTTCTCTTTTCACTGGAAATCTGTCTACTTAGGCAATCAGTCAGGAAAATAATCTAAGATTTTTCTATCTTGTTATTCTGCTGTATCCTGTCTTGGTCCAAGTGGGGTATCCATGTTCTAGCCAAAGGAAGGCAAGAAGAAAGGAAGGAAGGAAGGAAGGAAGGAAGGAAGGAAGGAAGGAAGGAAGGAAGGAAGGAAGGAAGGAAGGAAGGAGTAACAGAGAGTGTGTGTAAACTGTGTTTCAAAGAAGGTTCCCAAAAGCTACCACACACTATTTCCATCTAAATCCTACTGACCAGAACGTAGTCATTTGGACACATCTAGTTACAAGGGAATAAAATTATTCTAAGATGCCTCTGAGAGCATAAAAGAAGACAATAAATAGGCAAATATGCAGGAAAGAGACATCTTCAAAAGTTTCTAGTGGGAGTATAAATTGGTCCCATCTCTATGGAGAGCAATTTGGCAATATTGTTCCAAATGACTAACGCATACATCCTCTGACTCAGAAATCCCACTTTTAAAAATTCACACCACAGATTTACTGGTGCGTGAGTAGGTGCAGGATTATTCATCACAGTAAAAGATTAGAAACAACAAAAATATCCATCAATAGAGAGATAGCTAAATATATAATGTACCTTTTGTGACATAATACACTTATGAGATAAATGGGGAAACTCTTTATGTACCAATATAGAATGATTTCTAAGTTATACTAAGTGAAAAAAAAAAACAAGATACACAAAAGTATTTGTGTGTGCTATCTCATGTGAGTTTTATTGATTAGGGTTTTTAATAATAACTCTTGATATCCGACATAGAGGAAATGGCCTTTTCCTTTACAAGCAAAAAAGATCCAAAGGAAATATGAGAGAATGTCAAAATTTGACACAGCCGTATGGTGGGTAACACAGTTATATTAATATTATTGTCTATGCTTATCTATATGCAAAAATATTTGATAATTTTTTTAAAGTTTCACAAATAGAAAATGTTCACAGATGTCAAAAAAGTCCAAAGAGAGTAACAAAACACATCACTAAACAAGTTAACATATGTAAGCATGACATAAATAAGACATAAATACAAGTAGCTTATGTTAATAATTTTTTAAAAATACAACTGTCTTTTAGTTCAGTTTGTCAAAGATGCTAATATTTTGAAAACTTTAATCATTTCAACTCTGTCAATGAAAAAGATATGAAGGCAAATAACGCCTAACATTATCTCAAGAAAGTTCAAAATAAATCCAGATTTACCTGCACTAAATTTTGTGTAGTTGAACTCAACTCTTTTACTGGCAAAATTTCACTGGAATCTGTTTGAGTAGCGTGGTCTGTGTTGAAAAAGCCAACCTTTAAATCATCTGAAATGTTAAGTCTGGAAAAAAAGGAGATTACATATGCTTTGCATGATAAATATTTCCTTAGAAATGTATGTTAGTGTGTATATTTTTTGCGTAACTCATATTACATTTTCACTATTTCTAAGAGATTGGTGAGATGAGGAAACCTCTGCATTAACTCTAGAGATTTGGAGTTTTCAGCAGGGCAAGAGCACGTTGTTCTATTGATCCTCATCTTATTTCCACTTTTCTGAGGCATGATCAATTTAAGTGCCTTCTTTTTAAAAAATTTTTTTAGTTTTAATTTAATTTTTTTTTCTTTTTTGAGACAGAGTCTCACTGCTAGAGTGCCGTGGCGTCATCATAGCTCACAGCAACCTCAAACTCCCGGGCTCAAGTGATTCTCCTGCCTCAGCCTCCCGAGTAGCTGGGACTACACGTGCATACAATGATGCCCGGCTAGTTTTTTCAATTTTGGGTAGAGACATGGTCTTGCTCTTGCTCAGGCTGGCCTCGAACTCTTGAGCTCCAGAGATCCTCCTGCCTTGGCCTCCCAGAGTGCTGGGATTATGGGTGTGAGCCACCGCGCCTGGCCAAGTGCCTTCTTTTAATATCTTATCACCTGTGGTATTGCTGGAAACAATTATAAACTATGCATGGGCCCAATCAGCAGAAATTCTTTAAGACAGTTGTTCTCAAAGTATGGTCTGAGGACCCCTGGGGTTCCGGGACACTCTTTGAGGGAATCCATGAGATCGAAATTATTTTATATCAGTATTAAGATTCTATTTGTCTTTTTCACTATCCTTGTCTCCCAAATGTTCAGTGGTATTTTCCAGAGGTTACAGCTGACGTGACTGCCTGACCGATTAAACGTAGAAGCAGCTGTGAGAACTCAGCTGTCTTCCATAAAACCAGGCATTACAGAAGATTCACAAAAATGTAAAACAATAATACCCTTCTCATTAAAGTCTTTGTTTTGAAAATTACTGTTAGTTTTTCTTTAAAATATGCTATTTATACTAACACATAATCATTATTTCAAATGGATTAATATAAATATATTTTTAATTTCTCCTTTTAACTTTCTTTTTTTTTTTTTGAGACAGAGTCTCACTCTCTTGCCTGGGGCGAGTGCCGTGGCGTCAGCCTAGCTCACAGCAACCTCAAATTCCTGGGCTCGAGCAATCCTACTGTCTCAGCCTCCCGAGCAGCTGGGACTACAGGCATGTGCCACCATGCCCGGCTAATTTTTTTTTTTTCTATATATATTTTTAGCTGTCCAATTAATTTTCTTTCTATTTTTGGTAGAGACAGGGTCTCGCTCTTGCTCAGGCTGGTCTTGAACTCCTGAGCTCAGAACGATCCACCCGCCTCGGCCTCCCAGAGTGCTAGGATTACAGGCGTGAGCCACCGCGCCCGGCTCCTTTTAACTTTCTAATATGGTAACTATCAATAGATACAATCAACATAAACTCAAGCTCTTTGAGGGCCCCAATAAATTTTAAGAACATAGAGAAGTCTTGAAAGCAAAAAGTTGGAGAACTGCTTCTTTAAGATAATCACACCACCCTCCTGTATTTGATTTTCAAACTCTATTTCTGAAAAATCTGAATAGGGCAGTATTTGCGAGTTCCTTCCACAGACCTCTAAGGAGTGGCATCCCAAACAATAACAAGAAGGCTAATTTTTGGATGCACTCTCTCTGCCACTTCGATCAAACCTACTGCAACTACCTGTTTCTAAAATGTTAGCTGAAAGCAGAGAGCCAGGAAAGCCCAAGTAGAATTGTCAGACTTCCCAGCACAGAGGCTAAAGGCAGAGTGTTGGAGCTTCCATCCTGCCTCCCCTGCTGGCCAGCTGGAGAAGACCCTGATTGGGGCAACCCCATGGCAACACCCCCTTCTTTCTTGCTAGCAGAGCTTCAGATTTGCACCCCCATGGAACTCAGGGGAGGCTGGCCTTATACCCACTGCCAAGGGCAACGCCTATTGGGGTTAAGCCCACCACAGCGATGCCATTCTTTTGGCAGTAGATGTCCAAAGTGGGCGTAGAAGCCCGTTCTGGTGATGGAGACATTAGAAAAGGTTTGTTGTGGGGTTGTGGGAAAGTTGTTCACCCCCCTACAGAGGGGGGACCAGAGGAGAGGTCTCTTCTATGACTCTGGACATTGCCAGGTGTGCAAGTAATGACAAGAACTGCACCAGTCATCGGTGACCACAGTGGGGGCCAGGCAGGGGGCAAAACAAGCACATAGATAAAGAGCTTTCAGAAAAGATGGAAATAAATTTGATAGATGACTTTGTTCCGCTGTTGACTCAATTAGCTCGGAAACCTGTCATACCTCGGGTCTTTCTGGGATGTCAGATAATAAATGCACCCAGTGTTGGCAGTTTCTGTCCACTATAGCTGAAAGCATCCTAACTGATTCTCTACTATGTGACATTAGGTAAATTAACCTTTCTGTGCCTTAGTTTCCTCTTATGGAAAGTAATAGTGCCTACTTTGTAGGGTTATTATAAGGATTAAGTGTGTAAGACTTAGAAGTACTTTGGATGGTACCTGATACACAGTAAGCCCTCAAGCAATGTTACCCAGTATTGGTGCTGCAGCAGTGATTCTTACTACGATCACTACTATGTTTTGAAATATCACAATTTTTTTCATGTTTGGAGAAAATGACTAAAGCTTAGCAATAGCAACTAAGAAAGGCTAAGTTTAATTTAAAAACATCTTAATATTCAAAATAATGATTTTCAATTAATCCCACTGAATTTTCAATTAACCTTCCACACAGTCATCACAGTAACAAGTAAACAAAAACATGTTATATATTCCGAGGTAGCAGTAAGCCTTATCTCTAATTACATATACCGCACGCATGTACCATGTTCATCTGGCATGCGTCTGCCGGTTAAACATTCCCAAAATACACCTGTACCTCAACAGTACCCTCAGCCTAGGATTGAGTCTCCCCACAATTCTACCTATCAAAGTCACATGGAATCACTTTCTCTTCTGTCTTCCTTTTACTTCCCTTCCCTTCTCGGAGTGTTGACATGGCGGTCAATGACGTGGGGCGATGAGGAAGGCTGGGAGCCACGCAGAGACCAGCAGGTAGCTAAGGATGTCGGTCAGCGGGAGGAATGGGGGCAGCAACACAGAGGTGCAGGCAGAGGAGAGGACCTTGACGGTTGGAAGATTGGATACATTGAATGAGTAGGTAAATGTGCTAAAGATAATAAAAGTCAAGTTTTTCAGTTCTAGAAAAGATATTTACAAGCATAGAAAAGGAATAGACTAGAAAGTGCCTTGAGACAGTGGAATGGAATTGGAAGGACTGATATGAACATATGGTTTTCATAAATATACATCTGTGATAGATATATATTAATAAATAAGCCGGGCGCGGTGGCTCACGCCTGTAATCCTAGCACTCTGGGAGGCTGAGGTGGGCGGATCGTTCTGACCTCAGGAGTTCGAGACCGGCCTGAGCAAGAGCGAGACCCCGTCTCTACCAAAAATAGAAAGAAATTTATTGGACAGCTAAAAATATATAGAGAAAAAAAAATTAGCCGGGCATGGTGGCACATGCCTGTAGTCCCAGCTACTCGGGAGGCTGAGACAGTAGGATTGCTCGAGCCCAGGAGTTTGAGGTTGCTGTGAGCTAGGCTGATGCCACGGCACTCGCCCCAGGCAAGAGAGTGAGACTCTGTCTCAAAATAAATAAATAAATAAATAAATAAATAGCTATAAGTGCATATATGTGCATTTATATGTGTACATATATCATATATACATATATATCATATCTTTGTACACATTTGTTTGTAGTTCTGTCCAATGAGAGGGCCTAGAAGAATGACACTCCAGTAGTAATGAGCACGCCAAATGCCCAGATGTTGGTTTCTAAATACCATCCCTCACTAAAAAGAACCAGTGTTCCTTGAAGAAATGGTTGATCTCAAGGCTGGAATAAAAGTATAAAATTATATAAAAGCCGAAGTACAAAGTGAGCCTGGAATATTTTGTTACGCCATATAGTGAGAAAAGTCTCAAAAAATGATAGAGAAATGTAAAAATGATGAAGAAACTAGACTGAAGAGACTCCCACTGGCCTTATCTAGGATAATTTGAGCATCAAAAAAAAAAAATGATGAAAGTATCAGATTACAACTCATTGAATAAAATAGGAATCCAGCAATCCATACTGATATGAATGGATGAATAAACAAATAAATGAGAATGGGAAGCTCTAATAAATGTAGAAAAAAATAATGAAAACAGAGAATCACCATGTGACAACCGCCATAGATGTGACATTAAGATAGGAGTCATCAATGACAACTAAGGATTGTCAGTGTAAGTTTGCAGAGGAAAAGGAAGTTTTGTAATACCTAGAAAATACTAATTTATTGCAAAGGCTAAAATGGTAAATTTAGGGCAGAGAGCCTTGGAAGGCACCAACCCACCAAGGTCAAGGTTAATGGGGAAACACACTGAACAACAGTGAACTTCAACTGAAGATGAAGCCCTGGGAAGAACACAGCTTCGTTTTGATGGCATTCCTGCCAAGAGTGTATGACCCAAGTCTGACTATGAGGAAACATCTTATGGACCCAGGTAGAGCTGGTTATTTTACAGAACATAAAGTCTGTACTTTTAAAATGTGTCAAAGACATAGAAGGCAGGGACAGGCTGAGGAACACTTCCAGACTGAATGTGTCCGAAGAAACCTAATAACTAAAAACTACACATATTCCTAGACAGGATTCCGAACCAGAAAAGAAAACAGAATCTTTGCTGGTGCACTGGGAACAACTTGAACGAGGCCTGTGGGCTGAACGGTAGTGTTGTGCAGTGCTGATTTCCTGATTTGGAAAGCTGTGTGCTGATTATGTAGGAGAATATCTGTTTTAGAAAGAATGCACTGGAATGTTTAGGGATGAAGAGCACCATGTCTGCAGCTTGCTCTCAGAAGGTTCTAAGAAGACCGATGCGTGTGTGCGTGTGTGTGTCTGTAAAGTGGGAGTAGACGGGGAAGAGAGAGGATAAAGAATTATGGTAAAATGTTAAGAATTGAAGAATCTAGGTGAAGGGGATATGGGAATTCTTTGTTCTCTTCTGCTAACTTTTTTTTGTAGATTTGTAATTATTTCCAAATAAATTATTATTTAAAAGTGATGTGCATTCTTCAAGCAAAGACCAGCTTAAATGATACTTGGTGAAATTTTCACCAAGTAAAAATTGTCAGTATTTTAGGCCTTAATGGACAATGAAATTGAATTTGAAGGTGACATATGTTAATACCACATTGGTGTATGACACTTCAACCCATTTTCCAAGTCACAGGTAAGGCTGCCAGTTTCTATTGGAGCCTGGAGTAAGATGCCTAGTGATGGGCTCATGCCCACAGAATTAGCTCATCTTCTCATAGAACCCACCACCCAGCAGTGGCTGGCCTAACAGAAAGGTAAAATAGCTTATTGAAGACCCAGTTACGACGGTTGAGAAACAAATCCATGAAGGGATGTGGTTCTGTGTCACCGGATGCAATATGTGCTTTGAAACTCTCTATGGTATATTTCTCCTACAGCCATAGGTCCAAGAATCAAGGTGCAGAATTGGAAGAGGTGGTTCCTCTCACTATCGCAGCTAATAATAACACACGCCCAAAATTATTGCTTCCTGTCTCAGCAACTTACGATCTGCTGGTTTGGAGGTTTTGTTTCCCAAGGGGAGAATGCTCCCACCGGAAAACACAAAAGCGATCCCATTGAACTGGATGAGACTGGTGCCTGGCCACTTTGTGATCCTTCTGCCACCGAAAGAGAGGCAGGAAAGGGGGTCGTTCTACTGGCTGAAGTGACTGACTCTGATTTCCAAGGGGCAGGTTGGTTGTTGGTACACAACAGAGTCAAGGAGGACTGTGTCTGGAACCCAGAGGATTCTCTGGGGTGCCTCTGAGTGTTTCCTTGCCCAATCGTGGAGATTAATGGAAAAATACAGCAATCAAAAAAAGACAGAACTTTGAGAACTCAGGACCTTCAGGAAAGAAGATCTGGCTCTCCCAGCTAGGTCAAGAAGGTTGGCCTACCTGCGCCTTTCAGCAAGGTTCTTGGTTCTGGGCAAGCCTTCCCTGTGCCCTAGCGCTGGCTGTGCCCTCTGGCAAATCTCTCTGCCACCAGCAGGCTGCAAATTTCAGTGGCTGCCATGTCCTCCAAAGAGGTCTTAATCTCAGCCTTTAGGTGTGTGTCTTCTAAATGCTTAGTTCCTTCCTTGTTTACTCTTCCTCAAACCTAGAGGTCACAGCTGCATTCGGCATTTGCTGTCACTAGCCTTCTTGTACCACTTCATCACATCGTACTGGTTAAAAATCTTTCTTAATATTTAAGAAGCAACAGGAAATATTCCCTGTTCAAATTACTAGTGAGGTTTCTGCTTCCTGTCTGGACTCTGGGTGCAACATCAACCTAGTAAATACAGACGGCCACCTGAACTTACGCTGTTTGCTTACAGTCTACACTGCTGCCCATCCAACAGACCTCAGCGATTCATCCTTCCAGGCTACAAATGCAATCTCGCACCCTCCCCGGTGCTAAGTGGCTCCTTTTTACTATGTAACCACGTTTTTCATTAAGCTCAAACATGTATGTTCTTTCGTTCCTTCTCATTTTAAGCAAAAGACCTATTGTGGGTGGTAGGTTTATGGAGTGTGGATAGTTTTTATTATCACTATATATATTTTCCGGATATGATTAAGAAACTTGAAATCATGTTTCCAGTTATTCCTCCTGGTGCCATAATGTTATAATAATACAACATGAGATTTTAAAATCAGGTCTAATAATTTTATAGAAACCTCCTCCAGGATGTCTAAAAATAATATTAGGTGCCAATTTATTGAGTGCTTAATTTGTCCCACATGCTTTAAGACACATACATTAACACATACATTCTTCCCTCCAGTAATCCTTCCAACGATCTTATAAGAGAGATACTTTTTTGTTTTGAAAATGTGGAAACTGAGGTTCAAAGAGAGTAAATAACTCATCTAAAATTGTAAGCCTAAAGTGGCAGGTTCCTCCTCTGAACCCCTAGGGAGGACAGGCCATGACCCTGAGGTCCTTCTAGACCTAACTTTTTGTGCGACTGATTCAGAAAGATCTGTCTCATTCAGAACCTAAGTGAAATATGAAGATTCATTCTTGAGCTTCCCTTCAAATTCCAAATGTCTCTAATTTTAGGTAACAACCCAGCTGCCTAGAATGGAAACCCACATCACAACAAATTAGCTAAGTGCTTCCTACACATTCCGTATTTATAATCTCAGCAATTCTATCTCTGAATAATAGGTCGGTTGTTATGTATAAAACAGTCTTGGGAAGATAGCAATTATGTTTTTTAATAAATTAGATACAAAATTAACATGTTCATTTATTACAGGAAACAAACCCATAAATATTTATTAATGGAATGGAATGGAAGGACACTTCTCACTGGGTCCTAGAATAGTCCATCCTAACAAATGCTCATTAATAAATTTGTCAATGAAGATGGCATTAGGCATGCTAAACTTTCACTGTGATGTATTATTCAGTGTTAAATAGGAAAAATGTTGTTTCGTATTTTTCCTCTTCAAAGAACACCCAACTTGGATGTGCCCCATGGCTCACAGACCTCTCCTATACGTACACTCACTTCTGGAAGATCTCTCCGAGTCTCACAGCTTAAGACGCCATCTTTGTGTCAGTTCCTCCCAAACAGATACAGCCAAGCTGGACCTCTCTGTGAACTTCAGACTCATATAACCAACTACCTGCTTACCAGGTAGTTGGATGTCTAATAGTCACTGCTTACGTATCGTGTCCGAAAGTGAGCTCGTCTCATTATCGTCCCCATCCCAGTTAATGGCAACTCCATTCTACCAGTTAATCAGGTCAAAAAAACACCTTGGTATCTTTCCTACCCCATGCCAGTTCCACAGCAAATCCAATCAGCTCTGCCTCTGACACATGTAGAATGTGACCACGTCTCTCAGTGTCCCTGACGATCCCCCACGATCATCTTTCACGAGGAATGTTGTGCTAGTCTCCTATCTGGTTTCCCTGTTTCTGCCCTTGTCCTCATTATAGTCTATCATCCAAACAGCTGTTAGAGTAATCCCGTTGATCGGATCATGTCACTGGTCTATCCCAATCCCCTCACGGCTTCCCATCTCAAAGTCAAAGTTGCAGTCCTTACAGTGACCTAAGGTCCCATACCGTCGGGTGCCAATCTCCTTCCCTTTGTCCTCATCTCTGCTGCCCCTCACTCTCTCTGCTCCAGCCACACTGGCCACTTTGACACTCCTGGCACATCTAGGCCCCTCCTTCCCACTTCCCGTTCTCTCTGCCTGGAACATTGGTCCCTTGATATATCCATGTGGCAACCGCCTCAAGCCTGCAGATCTTCACCCCAATGTCGTCTTCTCAGCAAAGCCTTCCCGGGTCACCCTATCTGAAATCACAACCACCCTCCCCACTTCCCCCACCCAACACACACACGCTCCTCTGCTCTCTCCCTGCTTTAGGTTTCTTCCTTAGCACTTAACCACTCTCTAACTTATGACATAGTTTGTTTATTTATCCAGTTGATCATCGATTCCTGACTAGAATGCAGACTTCGCAAAGCCTGGGCTTTAGTCTGTAGACTCCTGCCTCCCCGGCGCCTGACTCTGCCATGCTCAGGCCCTGATCCCAGGAGTTTGGTTAGTACTCGAGCCTTTCCCACTCACACGCCACCAACCCAGTCCCCCTAACACTTTGGATGAAGAGGAATTAACATGGGTATCACTGGTCCTTTGTTCAGTCAACATGCATTAACTGAGCACCTGGCACCATCAGTCTGCCTGTGAGGCTGGCTGGTGTGTTTCATGGGGAGCTACTCCCCCATGGCATGCCAAAGAATCCAGGGCAGGAAGCCATGCCTATCTGTAAACACTAGAACAGCATCGACACAGTGTGCCTCTGCTGTTTGCCATGTACTGCCTCTGATGTGTGCTTTTCCCAACTGCCATGAAATCAGATCCTGTGTGTACAGCGACCCATTTTATTTTATTTTTTTGTAGAGATGGGGTCTTGCTATGTTGCACAGGCTGATCTCAAATTCCTGGGCTCAAGCAATCCTCCCACCTCAGCCTCCCAAAGTGTTGGGATTACAGGCCTGAGACACCACGCCTGGCCACCTGACCCATTTTAACAAATGCACCCATTGAATAAGCTGGTGAAGCCAAGCTCGGCGGCACTGTCCCACCGCTGGGCTAGCACAGCTCAGGTCCTTTCTTCTCACCCTGAAGGTGACTTGCCCCTAAGCCAGCCCACCTGGCACCGTGAGGGCTGCCTTATGGAACCGTGAGTACTCCCATAGCAGCTAAGCTAGTGCTGGCTACCTACTGATTTCAAACGGTTTTTAGAAAGACAAATACATTTTCCCAGAAACATCAGCTCTACGTTATGCAAATAAACAAAACTAGAGCACGGAGGGCAAAGAAGGGGAGGAACTATAAACAAGGCTAGAGGAATAACAAATAATTATATTGTCAAACATATGCTACTGCTATGCTCTGAGTGTTTGTGTCCCCCCAAAATTCACACTGAAATCCTAATCCCCAAAGTGAAGGTGTATTAGCAGGTGGGGCCCTTAGAGGTGATTAGGTCAGGAGGGTGGAGCCCTCAGGGATGGGATTGTGCCCTTATACTAGCAGGATAGGGGGTGTGGGATGAAGAAATTGGGGGAGTTGGGAGAAGCTCCCTTGCCCCTTCCACCACGTGGGGGACCCAGCCAGGGGGCACTGACGCCTGGGACCTTCACTAGAGGACCAAATTGTCAGTGCCTCGATCTTGGACTTCCCAGCCTCCAGAAGGGTGAGAAATAACTTTCCGTTGGCTTGTTTATAAGCCACCCCGTCTATGGTATTTTGTTATAGCTGCTGGAAGGGACTAACGCAGGTCCTGTGTACCCCGCGGGCGTGGCACCCTTCTAAACGTCACCGGGATGAACTCATTCAACATTCACTGTCATCTGCAAAGTAGGCACCACTCTGCACCGTCGCGGTTGTTTTCCCTCTGAGGTCGCCGAGGCACAGAGAAGCTAAATAACTGGCCTGACTCTTCAAGAGGGTCGCCAGGACTCTGGAACCCAGGCGGTCTGGCTGCAGAACCGTCCCTGCTCTCAGTGTCCAGCGGGAACACATTGTAGGAGCCTAAACTGCAGCCCCGCGGCCGGAGCCAGGGGCGCGGGGGGCCGGCGCGAGGGCCCCGCGGGTCACCTGCGGTCGACCTGGAACTGCTCGATAGAGGCCTCGAGGCCCTCGAGGATCCTCCAGCACTCCTCCGTCTCGGGAGCGCCGCCCCAGCTCGCCATCCGAGTCCCGGACGCGCGCTCCCGCGGAGCTGCCCGCCGCGGAGTCGGAGTCCGGAGCCGGCGTCCGTTGCCATGGCGACTCCCGGGGAATCCGCAAGCGCGGGAATCCGGGGCGGGGGCGGGGTGGCAGGGGGACCGTGCGGCGGGTTCCCAGGCCACGTCCCCCCTCGCCCGCCTGGCTTCCTCCTCTCCCCAGGCTCTGAGCTCAGCCCACTTTGGGGGCCCGTGCACTTGTGGGGCTCAGATTCCCCGTGCTTCTCTCTTCCCACGCTTGCTGGACCCACAGGTAACTTGGCGGCCCTCGCTTTTCTTGGCCGCCCACCTTGTGCCAGAGGTCACCTTGAACACGTCTAATAACGATGCTCGTGACCTAATGAGCCCCCAGCTCCCCGAGCAATGCCGTAATAAGAGGACAGCAGGCAGCCTGATAAATTGCCTGCACCTGTCACTTGACCACAACCGTAGGCGTTCCTGGACAAAACATTTCTTTGCAGAGATTAAACAGGCCTGCGTGCGCATTTCATAAGAAGGTCAGACTGGAGGGCGTCAAGCTTTAAACTCTACCATACAGTGTGGAATTCAATTTTCCCAAGTTTCTACAATAATAAGAGAAGTTTCTTCTAAATAGAGAAATATTACTCATACTTTTTTTAAAAAAAATTATGTATCAGTCATTGGTAACTGATAGGAGACACCTTTTTTTTTTTTTTGAGACAGAGTTTCACTCTGTCACTTGGGCTAGAGTGCCGTGGCGTCAGCCTAGCTCACAGCAACCTCAAACTCCTGGGCTCAAGTGATCCTCCTGCCTCAGCCTCCTGAGTAGCTGGGACTACAGGCGAGTAGCTGGGACTAGAGGCCTGTCTCTGCAGCCACCACACCCGGCTAATTTTTTCTATTTTTAGTTGTCCAGCTAATTTCTTTCTATTTTTAGTAGAGATGGGGTCTCGCTCTTGCCGAGGCTGGTCTAAAACTCCTGACCTCAAGCGATCCTCCTGCCTAGGCCTCCCAACATGCTAGGATTACAGGTGTGAGCCGCCACGCCCGGCCAGAGACACCTATTTTAATATCAATACATCATTGCCTGGTTTTAGAACTAACTATACTACATCTCCATTTCAATGTACTGTCCACAGAAAAATAAACTTTTTGTTCTCTTCCTTATAATAATACATGAAAAAGAGGTTAGTTTGATATTGGAAGCTCAAAATAGAAAATCACTGCAGCATTATCACTGTTGTTTTAAAAGACAAAGATGAAAAGCCCCAAATGCCAATAAAAAATCATGACCAAAATGAAAATAATCTTCCGTGTAGGTTTCTTTTTATGGGAGGAGGTGAAGAGAGGAGAAAAAGAGTTACTTTTACTCTATGGAGGTTTTTATTTTCGAAATCTAACTGAAAACTTTATTTAGGAAACATTATATAATCAAAATGTGTTTAATCAAAACAGGGGTCCCCAACCTATGGTGAGTTGTATAACTATTTCATTATATATTACAATGTAATAATAACAGAAATAAAGTGCACAATAAATCATCCCCAAACCATCCGCCACCCCCAGTCCGTGGAAAAATTGTATTTCATGAAAATGGTCCCTCGGTGCCAAAAAGGTTGGGGACTGCTGTTTTAAAAGAAAGAAATTTCTGTATCTACAACAAGTTGTCTTTTTCTTAAATGATATTTTACCATGATGCGTATACATGTTTTCAAATAAAGATTAAAATTCCAAGTTAAAATAAAAAACCTGATTCACTTAGAGCTGGGCCAAGACAGTGAAAAGAACGTGACAAGCCGTTGGCTGTTTTGATAGTGCAATTATAAATGAATATTTTGAAACTAGGGAGAGAGATCTCACAGTAGATTTCATGAGTCACTGGTCAGCTCAGAACAGTGTTTGTTGACTGATACAGCCTGCATAGTTACACCATCCCACAAAAACACGCACTGAACAAAACATCTTTGTTTGAAACCTTGCCGTAGCATATCAAAGAGTTTCAGATTTCGGTGGCTAGGAGACCAAGCTATGATGATGATTATTTGTGAAACTATTAACTACATAACACTTCTTGTCGGTTGCCTATATTTTATCTGTCAGGTGTTCTGGCTTATGAAATTGTCCATTTCAGATCGTATTCTCACCTATAAAACTGGAGTTGGCATTGTCAAAGCAGTTGTCGTATTGAATCCAGGCCTCTTTTATCACATGTTGAATTCATTGATGGTTTTTAATGGAAAGCTCATGAGCATAGCAGTAAACATTAAATATATATCATGTGTGTTTGTGTGTGTATATGTATAGACTGAAACGTACTCAATTTAGGATATTGGGCAAGTTACTTAGCATTTCTGAGCCTCTGTTTTCTCACAAATAAAAACTGGATAGTGAAGCTTTCTCAAAGAGCAGCCAGAAGTTATCTCTTAAGCAGGGAAAAGCACACAGCACAGATAGCACACTGCAAGACAAATACGAACCAGGCTTCCAAGGCAGTGTGTTCTTTCTTCCTAAACCACCATCGAGGAAAACGTTGCTTAAAGTTTTCAATTTTTTAAAAGTTGAACGTTTCATAAGCTAAAATGGTTTTTACTTGTTTGGTTACTAGGACGTAGGGCCCAATTTTATAATTTAAAATATTTCTCTGAAACATGCACATATATGTGTACTATGTATGTACACGTATAAAGCATATTTACGTAGAAATATCACCTACCAATTATTAAAAATGATAACATCTCAGATTAAGTAGCATGAGGGTTTGATTAGGAGTCAAATGCTCCCTCTAAACATAGTAATTTATGTATTCCAGTTGGATATGATCAGTTCTGTAGTTTAAATAAGAGCCAAGAGGTTTCAGTTTAGGTTTGTAATTTAAATTCTTTCTAGAGAGTCATCATACGTGAAGTGCTTATTTTTCTTTTATCGCCAGCTGTAATGTATGATTATGTGGTACAGGCTCTGTTATGTAAACTTGTTTTATGCCATGCCTCATCCATAACCAAAGTTCTTAAATAAAGGGTTGGGAAGGGAAGCAGCTAGGACAATATTATGCTACTAAACCCTTTATGGAAAAACTCCTGAGACTAGATCATTTTCACGTCTTAAATTTTACTGCAGTGAGACAACATGCCCTCTCTGGGAAACTCCGTGCGTAAGTGCGACACCTAGCTAGAGCTGAAAACCAAGGTGACAAGCACGATGGGGACTTCGGGTAGGTGCAACGTGGCTGTAGAATTTGGATTCTTCCTGCCAAATGTCCTTGAGCACTGGAGAACAAGCTTTCCTCTGTTTGGAGCTAAGTTTAGATCATCACCGTTTGAAAGGGAAAGCGGTAAACTGTGAAGAAAATGGAAGGGCTTAGCCATGTGCAGAAGCGAGCCCACCTGAAAGAGAATGTGCAAACTTTCCGCAGGGGGATATTGGCAGGTCCAGGTCCATTCAAGTGCCCTGAGTGGATCCTCATGCCCAGATTGTAACCTGGGAAAACTGTAACCCACGTATTGGAATATAGAGTGAGGTGGTTCAGGGCAAGCCGAAGTCCGAATGGAGAGTAACACACAGGCAATTACCATATTTTGTGCCACCTAAGATTTCGTCCTTTGTAAGATGTGTCTTCATTTTATGCACTACTAAGAAAGAAAAAAAATACTGCCAACTACAATTACATCTTGACACACCTGTGTTTGTGCGATATACCACAATTTCAAAGATGTTAGAAATGTGAAGAATTGTGAATCTCAGAATCGGTGAAATGAGGTAGATAATAAGAATTTATCAGAGACTCTTTCTGAGGCTCCATCTCATCAAACCCTGGAGGGGTCTACCCTCTTGAGAAGCAGGACATTCATCTGGCTTTTCTATAACTTGGATAAAGTGCCCCATAGGACCACCTAGTTCTTTTTTTCTTTTTACAGTGTCACAGGGCAGCCTGCCAAGAACTAATTCATGTTCTTGGGTACACAGATGCCAAGAAAGATTTGATCTAGGCAGCAAACATGTGATTTTGGCTAGTGTGAGTACTGCCCTGCGTCTGACCTAAATAAACTGATAAAATACAGAGCCTAGAGCTGCCTACATGAGCATGAGACTCAGAGTCAAGGTGTCCCCTCAAAGTGCCACCAAGTTCAACTTTACCTGGCAGTGAGCATGACTCTCTCATTGGCACTTCTGTAACTGCAATATTAGGCACCCTTCATTGTCCTGCAGCTTTAAACTCTGTCTCAGAAATGTGGAACCAAAAATTCGAAGTTAGCCATTTTGAAAACTGGAGAGGAATGTTAGACATGGGAGAATACGGTAGCGTGAAACCCAGGTTGGTTCCGATTACGATGTCTGTGTATTTAGGCGGACATCCTGAAGTCCACACTAAGAGGTATTATGTGTACATTACATGGGTCACGATGTCCCCAAGGTGCCGATCAGTCATGTGCAGTCTGGGGATGATCCACCCACTGCATCTTGATCAACCAGTTTTACTGTGCTAATTAATTTACTGAATATCCAAAGTGGGTTTTTACTGGTGAATGTAGTGGCCTATTCACTAGCACAATAAATGTTCGAAGTGGGCTCACATTGGTGAATTTAAAGATGTTCAAGAAATGTGGGTTAGATAAAATACTAATAGTTCAGAGATCAGCCCACCCTTACAAGAACAGGATGTAAGGATGTAATGAGGCCGTAAACCCTGAGAGATGGGGCTTGGAGCTTTACCCATCACCAGGCCTCTGTCCGACCTTAGCTTTCTGTTAATAGTTGTCTGATATCTACTAAAGGGCCTAGGATCTCGCTTCTGGAATGTTCTCACATCTGCTTCAGATGAACCATTGACATCAGGTGGTAGAGGACAGAAAGGTGTGATTTCACGGAGCTCACGGAGCAGGTTGCATACATTGTTTGGGTCCTGCTTGCTAATGAATTTTTGTTTTTTTAAATAAACATCTGAGACTTGCTTTCATTGTAACCTGCCATCAAGGTCGTGGGGAAATAGCTGAGCTTTACCTTCATCAAACTTCTTTAGAGGATACAACATCTGTCCAAAGTACCTAAGAGTAGTGTGTGACCAAATCAGGTAAGTTTTCGGGGAAGCCGTAAGAAATATTAATAATAAAGCTTCCTTAATATAACTGACTTTGACGTCTAGGGCAGAGACTGTGTCTGCCTGATTCATCCTCGTCTTCCCAGGGCCTCTACTCACCGCTTTCTGCATAGTAGGTGTTCAATAAATGTTTATCAAAGGAATGAGTAACTCTGAATAAGTTATTTAAAAGAGCTCTTCCTAAGGAGTTGTGTACCTCAGTGGTTGGCCCTGGAGAACTAGGTGGGAAAATCTTGTTGGCTGCTTTCAAGGGGGAAGGCTGATGATAGACTAGCCAAAGTTGCAAATGCTTGATGGTTTCAGAAAATCATTCACTCCAGCCTGAGGAGAACTTAATGACCTGCTGCCTCATTCAGTATGAAGAAGGAAGCTCCCATCATTGACGTGTAAATGAGGAGGGTGGAAGGATTGGAAGTAATCATTTTCCATCGTGAAATTCTGGGTCTAGGTTCAAGCCACCAAGTGAAGAGATTGGCACAGTAGGGAAACGTTGCATTTGGTTGTGATGGTTAATTTTACGAGTCAGCTGAGCCACGGCGCCCAGAAATGTGGTCAAACATTATTCTGGATGTTTCTGTGAGGAGGTTTTTGGATGACATTAACATTTAAATCTGGGGACTTTGAGTAAGGCAGGTTGCCCTCCATGATGTGGGTGGGCCTCAGCCAACCAGTCGAAGGCCTGGCTAGGAAAAGACTGTCCTCCCCTAGCAAGTGGAAATTCTGCAGCATCAGCCTTCATGCTGAACAGCAATAGTAGTTCTCCCTGGGTCTCCAGCTGCAGATTTGGGACTCACTAGCCTTCAAAATCACATAAGCCAGTTTCTTAAAATAGTGTACACACATCTACACTCACGTACACACACACACACACGCATACCCTACTGGTTCTGTTTCTCTGGAACACTGACTAATCCAGTGACCCATGACAAATCAATAATTTAATCAGGCCAGGTGTGGTGGCTCACGCCTGTAATCCTAGCACTCTGGGAGGCCAAGGCAGAAGGATTGCTTGAGCTCAGGAGTTCAAGACCAGCCTGAGCAAAAGCGAGACGCCGCCCCCCCTCCCCGCCCCCCGAAAATAAAAAAAATTAGCTGGGTGTGGTGGCTCACACCTGTAGTCCCAGCTACTTGGGAGGCTGAGGCAGGAGAATCACTTGAGCCCAGGAGTTTGAGGTTGCAGTGAGCTATGATGATGCCACTGCACTCTACCCAGGGCAACAGAGCAAGACACTGTCTCAAAAAAAAAAAAAAAAGTGGGCAAAGGGACAAGGGACAGGAGGATAAAGTCTCCTCCCCCTATAATCACAGGAAAATACTGGGGTGGATAATTAAACCATTAGATTATGATTGTCTTGAGGAAAGGGCCTTAGTTATCTTTGTATAAGTGAAACAGGTGTTGCATGTGGCCCATAAAAGGTACTCGACTGTTCGTTTAATTCATCTGGTTTGAAAATTGTGCTTAAAATAGTAAGTAGAAAGAGGAATTTACATGGATTCCACAAATTTTTCTTGAGCCAGTTGATTAATTTTTAGATGGAAGATTACATTCCTAATATTCTGTTTCCTAAGTTACTGTTAAAGATTCAGACTACAGTAAGAGGACTCATGGTAAGCTGTTTTGTACCACATGCAAAGTACTCGGGTAACAATCGAACATGCTTCTTTGGTACTTTGTATTATACTGTTACCTGAGGAGAAAGTTTGAACCAAGTCTGAACTATTGCCAAGCAAAGAGAGGGTTTCCTCATTCAGCTCATTTCTTCTTGAATAATTCATCAGCAAAGTCACTTTCACCTGCAGCATGCCTAGACTAGAGTTTCTTGTGATGTCTTAATGAATCGTAATTGTACCCCTCCCTATCTTGACGTCAACTGTCTCATTTACTACTATATTTTGATCCCTTTTAATAATTATTCAGTCTCCAAAGTTTGATGGTGTGTAGTTTTGTTTCTTTGGTTTTGTTTTCATTGTCTTCTCAGACTGCTTAGCTCAGTTAATAAGCTACTGAGTCGGGTGTGGTGGCTCATGCCTATAATCCCAGCGCTTTGGGAGGCTGAAGTGGGAGAATCACTTAAGCCTAGGAGTTAGAGACCAGACTGGGCAACATGGCAAGACCCCATCTCTAAAAAATTTTTAAAAATTAGTTGGGCATGGTGGTGCACTCCTGTAGTCCCAGCTACTCAGGAGTCTGAGGTAGGAGGATCACTTGAGCCCAGGAGTTCAAGGCTGCACTGAGCTATGATCATACCACTGCACTCCAGCCTGGGTGATGGAGTGAGACCCTGTTTCTAAATAAATAAATAAACAAATAAATAAAATAAGCTAATGAGAGGAATGTGTCCAAGATCATGGGCTTGGCCAGTGATGCCTTCTCTTTTCCTTGGCCACAGAATGCTCTTCTGACCCCTCAACTCCCATCTTTGTTAATAAAATACACTCATGTAATCGTGCAGCTGAAATGCTGGGTTATTTGCGGGGATCAGGCGCAGCTACTAAATATTACACCCAAGGACTTGCCTTTCTGACAAAGAGCCATTAGCCTTTGTTATAAGGACAATTAGCAAGGTTTTAAGGCTCAATCTCTCCCCTTTATAAAAAGATGATGATTAGTATGAATAATTACAAAGACTCTGTACCACCTCATAAAAAGCAAGACACAAAATGACTTTCGCCACGTGAGTCAAACCACGGATTAATAAAGATGCCTGCGGTTATAATAGCCAAAGAATGAAAGGGAAAACAGAACACGAAAACAAACAAACAAAAAATGATTTTAGGGAGGTGGAATTATGAATGAACTTGTCCTTTCCTCTAAATTTTCCCATAATGTTGCTATCAATAGATGTTCAAAAATCCTCTAGACTTCTGGTTCCGCCTTTCCCTTTATCTCCAAATGCAATGGCTTGATTATCCATCCCAGTATTTTCATAAAACTTCTCGGCATGGATACAGAGAGAGGAGACTTCTTTCTCCTGTCCCTTGTCCATGTGCCCACTCATCTGGGGCTGAGGTCCCTTCTCAGCACATCTGCCTAAGCACAGAACGGCCTCTTCTCCTTCAAGGCAAAATCACCATGAACTCAAGGCCGCTAGCTCACTGGTACCTCGCTGACTCTTCGAGGAAAAGCAAACAGCATATAAAGCAAAAGAACTTGAAATTGGCTTGGACATCTTTGTTCTTTTAGCTCATGGTCTTGGCTACTCCAGGGAATTTCTCGTGGGTGGTTTATTCCCCAGAGGTCCTTTTCTGTCTTCATGGAGATTGTTTTTCTCTTTTTCCTGTCTCGGTTCTACCTTGTCAGTTCCTTCCCGCCCTCCAGGGCTGCCCGCCTCCCCCAAACCCCTTCGCCTAGTCTGGGCATTTGGACTTGCTCTTCCTAGAGGACATGGCACTGGAGCTAAGATTCAAAGGTTGAATAAGGGTTAGCCAGGTGGCAAATCATAGAAAAGCCCCCCAAGGCAGAGGGAAGAGGACAGGCGAGTCCCTGCAGAAAGGAACAGCATTGTGTGGTCCTGGAATCATGGCCAGCGGGTGCCAAGAGCGGTGGAGAGAAGGTGAGGAGAAAGGGCCTGAGTTTTCCCGGGATCACTTTGATTTTAGGGCGATCTAAATGCAGTTTAGAGAATGGCGCTGAGCGTGCAAGCTCGGAAACAGGGTGGCTGGGAATGCTGTGACAACCGTCTGGGTCTAGGTCACAGACAGCAGGAACAGCCACAAGAGGACAAGGCCTCTGGTTAAAGGCAGCGGTGCAAACCCATGCAGTTACACCTGCGCCATCGTGCGCAGGGGAGGACTTGTTTGAAAAAGACGCGAGCACACAAGGACTGAGAAAATGAGGAAGATTCCGCATCAATCAAATATTGGAAACCGGGAAGCAGAAGGATGAGAAGTAACTGCCTTAGCAGGCACGAGAAAGCTCAGTCCCAAAGCAGTCGTGGCGAAAACCCCGGAAGTGACACGTGTGCCCCGCAGAGCCTCACAAAGCTGGGGGGGCGGCAAAACAAGGGACCTCCGGGGGTGGGAGTGAGCAGGGAGTGAGGAGGGTCGGACAACAGGACACTATCGAAAGCCCCTTTCAGAAGCACTTAGACCACAAATCCTCCCCCCGGGTCCACACAGATGGGAAGTTGGCACCTCTGTGCTTTGTCGGAAACTAGAGATTGAGTCTTACCAAGGGTAAGAGAGAGGGTGTCTGGACCAGGGGACACAGGTGCCTGTGGGTAGTGCCTGCAGTGGAGACAGGGCGATGGAGGGAAAGTCTCCATGGTGGATGTTGAGACCTTCAGTCCTGCCGTGGTTGGGCTCTGAGTATGCAGCTGCCAGCCCGGGTCCTGCCACACACAGGCAAGACAGCAGAAGTCTCTTCTTTGAGGAGGTTGAAAAGACCCAGAGAAAAAAACCCAAAGACACCGACCCTGGAGGTTTTCCAATGAAATGGCCCATCCAGGCCAGCACACAGCGAGGATCCCAGGGGACTCTCCTCACCTCCAGCACAGAGCACAATTGCCTTTCCAGTTTCCGATTCTTAAATACAAACAGGCTGCAAAGAGCCATCAAATATGTGAGGAAAGCCTAAGACGTAAAAGAAAGAGAAGTAACCCAGAATAAAGGGAAAAAAAGGGGGGAAAAAAACCTTGGAAGAGACAGAGCCTACGTATACAATGAAAACTTGAGCAAATCCATCATTCATCATCATTAACACTCTCAGGCCATTAAGAGAAGACACACCACTGGCCTGTGCTTTGGGAACTGGAGCTAATATTTAGCACCAACGGCCTTAGCCCCACCAGCCCAGAAGTGGCACAGGGTACAGGGAGAGATCATTACAGCCACTGATTTCACCAATATTTACCAAGAGCGACTTCAGGCCTGTCCCCATGCTGCACACTAGGGACCAGTAGTGACAAGGTAGACGAGGAATCTCATCATCTAGACTAACGATCCCTCTCCGTCTTCCCACGGCACAGAGCGTTCCTCATAGGAACGCCATGGGCTCTGGTCTCCTTCTTGAAGACTCACATTGTATATTGCAAAGCATATATGTTTCAGTTTTTAAAAAATTATAAGTATATATAATCCCCAGTGCTTCCTTTTTCAAAGCATAGAACTCTTTTTCCCCCACAGGAAGACGATGAATGTGCCTGGAACCCAGTTTGGGAAGCACCAGGCTAGTGGGAAGAGAAGTTGGGGTGGCCGACGGTGACAGCATGGGAGAAAGGCATAAAGGTTTATGTCCCAGCTCCTTCTGCCGGGGTTGTGCCCATCAGGAGGGTCCCTGTGACTCAACACCACCAGACTGTGCAGTCCCAGGGATGAATGTCGGGGGAGATCTCGGGGCAAGCTGAAATGAGAGAGCCTGCAGGGAGAACAGGGGAAATGCCCCAAAGCGTGGCAGAGGCTCAGCTGGGGTGAGGGGTGGGCCCTCGGCATACCTGCCAACAAAGGGAGAGCCTTACCCGAAAGTGTCAGAAGCGCTACTTCCAAGTAAGAACCTTCTTTGGAAACAAGTCCCTTTGAAAGCCCCTTTTGCTCCTGCCACAACGCAGAGCTTCTGGCCCTGAGACTCCTAAGCTCTGTGAGCTGGACAAGTCGCCTACCTGCACTTAGAATGCAGTACGTGCAAACAACACCTCGTAAACTCCAAAGTGCTGTGCAAGTCCGAACTGCAGCCATCCTCAGGGCAAGTGTGCTGGCCTGAGGTCCCCAGCTGTCCCCTACACCTGTGCTCCGGGGCGGTGAGAGGAGACAGACTTCTGTGGTGGGTCTGGTACTTGGAGCCCCTGGGAAAATTCGAATTCAGTCCGAGCTTCTCCCTTTGTCCTACCTCGACTCTAGGACAGGGCACTTCTCTGAGCCCCCCATTACCAGGGACCCGCTAAACATGACTAACGGTCCCCATCACCCTTCAGGCTTGGCCATCTACTCTTCTCTCTGGACCCTTCTTCCTTCCAATAATTCTTACGTCTACATCCTACACGTCACTTCCAGACTGACCTGTCCTCCTTTACGACTCTTGCTAATGTGTAGTCTTTCATCCCATACACAGGGTGAAGCCCAGTCCCCTTGAGCTGGTGTCTAAAGTCCTCCCAGCACAACCGTCTACTAACTCCCTGTACAAAAAAGAGTTTAACACGGCAGCTCCCAGACTAGCACCCTTAGAAAGGGCTCTTGCAAGGTTGGCCCTTGGCTGGCATCAGGAAACGTGGATTTGGGGAGGGTTCCTGCCATTGCCTAAGTAATAAGACGTGCTCGATGGGCTCACACTGTGCAAACAGCGCGGCTCATGCTGACACCTGCTTTCCCTCCTGGACTCTGGAATTTCTGTGCTGCTAGGGAGAGGGTGCCGACGTGACAAGCCCACAACAGAAGCCTTGGGTACCAAGGTGCTAATGAGACTCTGGTACTAGCAGACAACATTCCACGTGTGTTGTCCTAATTTGCTGCTGGGGGAGTTAAGCACATCCCGGTGACTTCCAAGAAGACTCTTGGAAGCTTGTGCCTAGTTCCCTCCAGTTTTCAACTTGTGAATCTTTTCCCTTTGCTGACTGTTTCCCATGACTTTGCTGTAACCGATCACAGCTGCGAGTATGACTTGGCTGAGCCTCATGAGTCCTTTTAGCAAATCACCAATCCTGGAGATGGTCTGGGGGACCCCGACACACCACTCCATTTTCAATTCTTGTATTCCTCTCCAGATCCTGCCCCGTTATTAATCTGCTCATTCCAAACTCTCCTTGTGAGTGCCTTGCCCGTGTCCCCACGCCACCTCCCGGCCTACAGCACCCTGCTCTCGTGCTGCAAGTCTCCCTGCTTTCACAGCCTATCAAGTTCTGCCTTCTGCACTGCTGTGGTTTGAATGTTTGTCTCCTCCAAAGCTCATGTTGAAACTTCATCCCCAGTGTGGCTGTATGAGAGGTGGGGCATTTAAGAGGTAATTGGGTCGTGAAGGTTCTGCCCTCATGAATGCATTAATTCATTCCTGGATTAGTGGGTGCATGGGCTGTCATGGGATGGGACTGGTGGCTTTATAAGAAGAGGAAGAAGACCTGAGCTAGCACATTCAGCCCCCTTGCCATGCGACACCCCGAACTCCCTTGGGACCCTTCAGAGAGTCCCCACCAGCAAGATCATCACCATATGTGGCCCCTCGACCTTAGACTTCTAAGCCTCCATGACTGTAAGAAATAAATTCCTTTTCTTTATAAATTACCCAGTTCGAGATACTCTGTTATAAGCAATAGAAAATGGACCAAGACATCCACCAAGTCCAGAATGGGCCAGCCTTTGGGGACCCGTCCACCTCCAAACGTCTTTTTATAGTCCGTCCCATTCATCTGGCATTTTACATGCACTCTTGACCATTATTGAAGTTTGCATACTTCTTATCTGCCTTCCTAGTTCAGCTGTTAAGTCCTCCAGAGAGGAGAACAATATTTTGCCTCTTTCATTTCCCTGTGCGGAGTCCCCCAGTCATAGGAAGTGCCCTGGGGACATAAAAAGGCCTAAATGGGCTCAGTTTCAAGTTCACTAATTCAAGTATCCCTCTGTCTGACCACACGCTCTTGACCTCTAGCTTACAGTTAGTCTCCTCCTAGCCACCATGACCCCTGCCTTTGGACCCATCAGAGCCTCCAGTAAGGCAACTGCCTTGCTCTCTCCCAGGCCCTCTGCCACATCCTCTCTTCACTTCCTCCATGGCCAGCTTCCATCCCCTGGGTCACCCTTTCAATGCCTGCTGCCAATTTAGTAGCTCAGGTGACTCTCATCATGGCGTATATAGCTGGCCGCACTCTAACATGTATTCTCTGTCCACAGCTGGGCATCTTGGCACAGCCAGGGGAGGTCACACCACAAGACCTGTTGATTTCATCCTCAACTGTGATCCCCAGCCTCATATGAGCCTTGAACCTGTCAAGGTCCCAGCAAGAAACAGATGATACCCTTAGAAGGGGTAACCGAGGAGGATTTAATGAACAGAAGATTTATAAAGGTGTGGGCAGGGACCCAGAGACAAGATTCCACCTCTAAGCCTGCAGGGGCCAGTAATGGGGTATTAACGCAACCTAGCACGTAGCTGGGGCTGTGGTCTTCAGTAGAGAGATGGAGCAATTGACAAGTGCAAAACAACCACCATAACCTGTCGCTCTGTACCCCCACTCTCCTGCAGGGACCTCCGGTTGACCAAACCCGAATCCCAACAGAGCCAGAGGGGAAGGAAGGCTGGTTGAGGCAGAGCATAAAAATCAACTCTTGGAGCCAGAGCAGAGTGGGGAAGAATGGAGACTTTGGAGGTTAAAGAATGCCCAGCACGGGCTTTCAAGACTAACCCAATTTACTGTCTAACTCACTCTCGAATCCTCTTTTAGCTATTTCAAATCCTCTCCTCTCTATGAACCCCTCTGACCTCCTTCTGCAACCTTTCCCTCCTGTCCTTTGATCTCACATCCTATTTCACAAAGAAAATAAAACCATCAGAGAGAAACTCCTTCAACTCCCCACCACTAAAACCACCGGCTCACTGTAGGAGTTAGAATTCAGTGTGGCTGTGAATAATAGACACCCAAAATAATCTTGGTCTAAACAGGATAGAAATTATTTCTCTTTTCTGTAGAAGTTGGCAATCCAGGGCTGGTGAGTGGCTCTGCTCCACCAAGACCTCAAAAGCCGAGTTCCTTCTATCTTGCCACTTCCCTGTGCTGTGTGGTCACCTCATTGCTTAAGTGGTTGCTGTGGCTCCAGCCATCACATCTGCATTACAGCCAGCAGGAGGGAGGAAGAGATGAAAAAGTGGCAAAGAGACAGAGCAGCTGTCCTTCAGGGAATTCCCAGAAGCCGCTATGAATCACATCCACTTCGACTTCATTAGCAGAACTTCGTCTCATGGCCACTCCTGCTTACAAGGGGGAAAACGGAGTTGTTTATTCTGGTTGACTATGTGCCTACTTAAAAATCAAGGTCCTGCTCGGGCGCGGTGGCTCACGCCTGTAATCCTCGCACTCTGGGAGGCCGAGGTGGGCGGATCGTTTGAGCTCAGGAGTTCAAGACCAGCCTGAGCAAGAGCGAGACCTCATCTCTACCAAAAAAATAGAAAGAAATTAGCTGGACAACTAAAAATATAGAAAAAATTAGCCGGGCATGGTGGCACATGCCTGTAGTCCCAGCTACTCGGGAGGCTGAAGTAGAAGGATTGCTCGAGCCCAGGAGTCTGAGGTTGCTGTGAGCTAGGCTGATGCCACGGCACTCTAGCCCGGGCAACAGAGTGAGACTCTGTCTCAAAAAAAATCAATGAATAAAAAATAAAAACCAAGGTCCTGATACTATAGAAAAGGGGGAGACTGAATGGAAGGACACACCCACTTTCATCTGTACCCCAATGTCTCCCTCTCAGCTCTCTCCTTCTCTTTAAGCATGCTCAGACATTTCCCATGTAAAAAAAAAAAAAATTGAGTAAACAGATTTTTTTTTAAATTTCTTATCTTACTTGACTCTTCTAGAAGCACTTTTGACCACACTCTTCTTCTGAAAGCGCAGCCCTGCCATGGCTGCCTGCCGCCGTGGGTGCTGTGCCTGGGTTCTCTGACTTGTCCTGACCATTAAATGCGGCTGCTCCTTAAGGCTTGGCCCACGTCCTCTTCTCTTCATTTGCTATAATGTCTCTCTAAATTAGCAGTTCTCACAATACGGTCTAAGGACCCTGGGGTCCCCAAGATCCCATCCAGGGGACCACAACGTCCTCCCTTTTCTAACTCTACATCTGCATGAGGCCAGATCTTCTTCATAAATTTCAACCAGGGTGACATGTCCCAACACACCGAGTGCAGAAGTGGATATAGGAGTCCAACCCACTTCCATTAAGCCAGATACAAAATCGATTTGCAACAGTGTAAAACAATGCTGTCCTTCTCACAAAGTGTTTTTTGTCTGGGAAACTATTTTTCGTTAAATATGCCATTTATGTTAAGATGTAATAGATTGGTTAAATTTTTTTCAGTTTAAATTTCTAACACAGTAAATATGGACAGATATAATCCACATACACGGAAGCTCTGTGAGGCCCTCAATAGTTTTCAAGAGTGTAAAGGGATCCTGAAACTCAAAGTGTGAGAAGAGCCGCCTTGGATCACCTCTCCCTCCTCGTCAGTGCGATGACACATGACTCAGGCCTCTTCTGAGTCTAGACTTGCAGAGAGATCCGCCCCCAATGTCTCTGTTTAAATGACTGTTGAAATGACTCAAAGGCACAACAGGCTCAGCATGTTCAAAGTTCATGATCGTCGCTTTGAAATCTGGTCCTCTCCCAGGCTTCTCATAGCAGAAGGGTTCCGTGACCTTCCAGCTACGCGCGTAGACATCTGCACCCCTGTCTCTCCAATACCTGGCATTTCTAAACCTTTACTAAGTCCCCTCATTTTTGCCTCTTAAATACATTCTGAAGCTGTCCCCTTCTCTCTGTCTCTTCTGACCTCAGTCCTAAGTGCACCAGAGCACTTCAGCGGCAGCCTAAGTCTGATCCATCTCCAATCTGGTGGTCACAGTCTCCCAAGTTCATAGTGAAAATCCTTCCCATGGTCTACCCAGCCGTGGGATGTCAGTCAGACCTCCACCTACCTTCTTCCCCAGCCTTACCTGCATTGCCTTGCCCTTCACTCTCAGCATCGCCACCACAACCACCTTCTAGTTTCGCCAATTAGCTGAGCTCCCTCTCACCACAGGGCCTTTGCACAAGCTGTTGCCCCTGTCTGGGACCACTCACCAACCCATCTTCTCCCCACCCCATATGCCTCCTTAACTTCTCCCAGAAATCTTTTGCTCCCTTCTCTGGCCAGATCAAATGCCCCCTATAAAGACACTCTTGCCCAATCTCCTCTTCTTAACAGTTAAGGCAGTTTTAATTCTACATTCATTTTTGTGGTTATTTGATATATGAGTCTCCTCAGGCTGCCATAAAAAAATACCACAGACTGGGTGGCTTAAACAACAACAGAAATTTATTTTTTTACAGTTCTGGAGGATAAAAGTTCAAGATCAAGGTGCTAACAGGGTTGATATCTGGTGAGGACTCTCTTTCTGGCTTGCTGATGGCACCTTTTTGATGTGTCCTCACATGACCTTACGTGTGTGTGTGTGTGTGTGTGTGTGTGTGTGTGTGTGAGAGAGAGAGAGAGAGAGAGAGAGAGAGAGAGAAAGGGGGAGAGAGAGATATACCACTCTCTGGTGTCTCTTCCTCTTCCTATAAGAGCACGAGCCCTATCGGTTTAGGACCCCACCCTTATGACACTATTTAACCTTAATTACCTCCATAAAGGGCCTATTTCCAAATACAGCCACATTGAGGGCTGGGACTTCAACAAATGAATTTGCGGGACCCAATTCAGTCCTTAACCCTTGAATTGATAATTTTCTCTCCCACAGTATTATAAACCCGATATGGGCAAGGTCCACTTTTGGTTTCGTTCGCCTCGTATTCCCAGCACCTAGCACAGCGCCTGGCCCAGAGTGAACATTCAGTAATTATTTGTTGAATGGATAAGTAATGACTGTTAGCATGTATTGAGCACATGAGATTTTATAGGTATTGTGCTTATGTGCTATGTACGTTCACGTTATTCTCAGTGCTCTAGGTATAACATCACATTGAATATTCATAACAACCTATGTGATCTACATCATTATGATTCCTGTTACACTAACGAGAAAACCAAGGCACAGAGAGGTTATGTGACTGCCCAGGGTCACACAGCCTGTAAGCAGAAGAACTGGGAGTTAGTCAGCCTGTGCCCGGAACTCACGCTCTTAATCTGTATGCACGCTTTTTTAAATAGATGAAATAAGGAATAAAAATGCAGATCCATTGAATTAGTAATTTAATAAAAAGCTTGTTGTCCACCTACTATTTGCAAGGCCCTTTTCTAGGCATTTGGAATAAGGTACAGATAAAACAATTCCCTTCGCTCTTACAGTATTTATTTGTGTGTGTGTGTGTGTGTGTGTGCACACGCGTGTCCCACACATGAGATAAGTGAATGCATAACATGTCAGGTGGTGGCAAGTGCAACAAGGAAGAGCGAAGCAGGAGAGGCAATGGGGAACGGACAGATGACTTGAGAACCGGTTTCTCATTACTTAATGACTCAGTTAAAAGGATATGAGCAGGCCGGGCACGGTGGCTCACGCCTGTAATCCTAGCACTCTGGGAGGCGGAGGCGGGAGGATTGTTTGAGCTCAGGAGTTCGAGACCAGCCTGAGCAAGAGTGAGACCCCCGTCTCTACTAAAAATAGAAAGAAATTAGCCAAACGACTAAAAATAGAAAAAAAAAAAAATTAGCCGGGCATGGTGACGCATGCCTGTAGTCCCGGCTACTCTGGAGGCTGAGGCAGGAGGATCACTTGAGCCCAGGAGTTTGAGGTTGCTGTGAGCTAGGCTGACGCCATGGCACTCTAGCCTAGACAACAGAGTGAGACTCTGTCTCAAAAAAAAAAAAAAAAAAAAGGATATGAGCAGATAAAATGCAATCGCAAGCATTTACTAAAGCCCCTCACAAGCCCAGGCCTAGAGGAAGGCAGCCAGGTATCCGGGAGGTCATTTTACACAACGTGGTGATGGTTGCTCTAACTTCAGGGAATTAGGGGAGTTGGCCCGGAAGCAGCCTTCCTGCCACATTCTGCTGCCCTGTCCCGCTCTCTGCTTTTGGCTGGTTTTCTGGGGTGCCCCTGTTACGTGGTCCTAAGCCAGCTCCTGGTCTCTCCAAGATGTAGCGTTACTCGGTGGAATGGTGGAGAGCGGCCCTAACCAGAGAAAATCCAATATAAGTCCCCCCCAAATCAAATATAACCTTCTGTGCAATGCCCAGATCAGCCCTGTGCTTGTTACCCGTGACTTCGCAAGGCCAATGTGCTTTTCTTAGCTTCTGGGTCAGACCTACTGAGCGGCACTTTGCCTGAAGGATTCGTGCATTTCCCTCGGGTTTTCCTTTGCCCAGGTGGCGGGAGACGCCTTAGACCATCTGGCTGAATGTCATCCAAGAGGAGAGTCTTGGGAATATAACACCTAACCCTTGTTACTAAATCTTTGTGAGAAAATGGGCTGAGAGAGATCCACAGTGTGAAGTTTTGGTAAGAACGATTAGGTGTTTTGATTCCTAACGCAAAGGAGTTCTCTTTTAAGAAAAAATAAAATCAAGTAGGTGTTGAGTGGCCACTACTATCACTAGAGTTTCTAAATAAAAATGAAATTCACCCATGAATGCTTTGGATCTTTTTATTATAATCACTGCTGTCCACGCCTTGCTTTTTTGTTTGCTTTCTCTTTCATTCTTTCTTTCTTCCTTTTATAACCCATTCATTCAGTAACTGTCCACAAACCAGCGAAGCCACATTGAGGACAGCTGGTTAACTGATATACCTTGAGGTTTTTGAAAACGAAACAGCTGAACATTTCCTTTGTGCCAAAGGAGAGGAAATAGAGATTTGCTAGGACCCATTTAATCAGAATGATTTTCTGCCTGGGGAGGTAGATTTTCTATTCAGTCTTTCCCCTGTTGAACTGCCCCGAAACCATTAAAATATAGATTATATCTCAGAAAAAAAAGAGGCAGAGATTAAGGTTTATTAAACAAACATTTAATTAACAATGCAACAGTAGCTTCTATAAAACCTCTACTGAGAGGTCTTCATCTCTTGGCTTTTCTGTCTTTGAGGTGGTATTACTCAACTGTTTTCATGTTTGGAGCTATTGTTACTGTCGAAGGTTAATTCTTGAACTCCGTGGTTTGGTTTGAGGAGATGGAAAAGACTGAGACGTCCTCTTCCTCAGGCTGGGTTCGATGCCTGTATCATTTAGGGCACTTTCCGCAGCAGGTAACTGAACATCATAATTAAACAATACATAAATATATTGGCCCATGAACCTGGGAGTCCAGAGGTAAGATAAAAAGTGCTCCCAAGGATTGGCTCAATCCAGTGTCTCTGACTCCATGTTTCTGCAATTTCTTGGTCCATTCTTAGGCCTGGAACAGTTACATCAATGTCCGGAGGAAGAGAGGGGATCACACCCAAAAGTTCTCTCCAAAGAGTGTAGGGGGGAAAGTAATACCTTTCCTCCCCCATCACGGGGGTCATGGCTGACACTCCTATGACAAAAGACATGTTAACAAGAAAAAGCATAAAAAATTTATTTAATGAAGTTTTATGTGACATGGGAGCCTTCAGAAAGGAAGACCCAAAGACCCAGGAAGGATGCGTATTTTTGTGCTACATCTGATGAAAGACGTGGATAGTTGTGGAGAAACATGTTTGGACAAAAAGGGGTATGATCTAATGGTAATAAACTGGTAGCGCTGGGGAACTCAGCAGGCCTCTTTGTTCAGGTTCCTTTCTGTGTCTCTGTAAGACATTCCTCCCCTGCTATGGGGCAGGACATCTGCTGCATGAGGATCTTGGGGTGGGGAGGGAGGAAGTCAGCGAGTGACCTTCCTAGGTTTTATGGCTTACGCTGGGGAGAGGAACTCTACTTTCTATGACCCACCTTGGGAGAGAAAGGGGAGGAGAACAGAGGGTGGGAGAAGATCGGAGACACCTTGCTTCTGAGTCAAGGTCTCCCGATCTCCTTCAGTTCGAAGTCCCTAGCATGCCAAAGCACCCTACTTTGGGGTACTGTGTTCTGATCCCCATCAAAATCATGAACCAACAACCCAAAGAATGTGGGGAAATATTTGCAAATCATAGATCTGATCAAAGTCTGTATCCAGAGTATTTAAAGAACACTTACAACTCAACAATTAAAAGACAAATAGCCCAATTTAAAAGTAATAAAACAGGACTTGTATAGACATTTCTCCAAAGGAGATAGACAAATGGCCAATAAGCCATTTGAGATGTTCAGCATTAGTTATTGGAGAAATGCAAATTAAAACCACAATGAGATAACGCTTCACACATACTAGGATGGCTATACTCAAAAAGACAAGCAATAATAAGTATTGGTGAAGATGTGTAGAAACTAGAACCTTCGTATATTGCTGGTGGGAATGCAAAATGGGACAGTCCCTTTAAGAACCAATCTGGCAGCTCCTCAAAGAGTTAAATATAGATTTACTGTAGGACCCAGCAACTTTACTCCTAGCTATCGATCCAAGAGAATTGAAAACATATGTCCACATAAAAACTTGTACACAAGGTGCACAAATGTTTATGACATCATTATTCATAATAGCTGAAAACTGAGAATAACCAAACAGCCATCAACTGATGAATGTATAAACAAAATGTGGTCTATCCATATAATAGAACATTATTTCACCATGAAAATAAAAGGAATGAAATATTAATATATCTGCGACATGGATGAATATTGGACACATTGCACTAAATGAAATAAGCCAAACAGAAAAACAAAAACCATATTGTATGATTCCATTTACATGAAACATCTGGAATAGGCAAATTCATTGAGAGAAAAAGTAGATTACTGGTTGCCAGGAGGGTGCCTGGAGGGGAGAATGGGTATGAGGTTTCCTTTCAGAGTGGTAAAAATGTTCTGGAATTAGACAGTGGTAATAATTGCACAACTTTGTGAATGTACGAAAACCACTAAATCATACACTTTATGAGGGTGAATATTATGGTGTGTGAATTGTATTTCAATAAAAAAAAAAAGGATCATGAACATATCTTTCCCAATTCTCAGAAAAATCTCTCCTTACCTGTCAATGGCCTGAACTGAGACACATGAACAAGAGCGGTGGCCTTGGTGATGTCCTGTGTCCAGGGAGCTAGGATTAGAGGTCCCTTAGTGACTTAGATTCCTCAGAGCCTGTCCCCAGAGCTGGGGTCAACCCTTTTACCTTGTGACTGTTACACAAAGAGGAAGCGGTGTTGAAGATGGTGGCCAAACAATCACAATTTATGTTTTCACACCCCTCTCCTCCTGACATGTCTTGAGCATATCTCTACACCTGCTCTTATTCTGTTACAATGTATTATAATTATTTACCTTTTTGTTGCTAAATCACGAGCTTCTTGAAAGCAAGGGCTTCTAGGTATGGCCAACAGCTAGTACAGTGTCCAGTTGACGCAAGGAAATCAATAAATGCTTGTTGAATAAATGACTGATGGGAAACTTGTAAATATCTCCTATTCTGGCTGGTGGTCAAAATTCCCGGTAGCAACAATTCACTGCTTGTATGAAGGAAGTCCCGCCTTCTGAGACATCCTGTTTAATGGGAAACCCCTCACAGGGATCATATGGAATCACTCGCAGCTTTGTAGGCGTCTGTTTCAGCAGCTCCTCTCAGACTCAAGGGCCAGGACCAGCCTGGGCTTCCCAGAAGTAGAAAAACTGAAGAGGAACTTGTCTACTTGACCTTTTAGTTTGGGGCCAGCTCATATGACAAGCTCATGACATAAAATAGGAATTTCCAGTTATTGAAGAAATACAAATGCTTTATCCAATTTGTTACATGAACATATTAATACATACACTACACGCACCACCAATGCTGCGAACGGCGCCCCCACCACCACCACACAAAGTCACATCCTCAGAAACGAAGCTTTCTAATTTCTGAAAGGAGCAAGGGATGTCAGCGCTAATGCCTTATTGTTGTAGGATTTCGCCACAGAATAGTTTGTTTTGGAAAGCATTTACAGAGAGGCCATAGAAAATAATCTACGGTTGCAATTCTTGAGCTAAAAAACTTTAATAGCGTTATTGATTTGGAAGAGCAAGTATACCATAAGCTCTGAAGTTTGTGGATAAGAAAGCTCACTATGTAAAAAATTAACAAATCAACAAAGGAAACAAATTTCGAGGACAGATTTGTGGGCAGAAAAGTGACACTTATTAAGAGCAAATGTCAAATACTGCAATTAGAGAAAAAGAATATAACCTAAGTCCATAAATTGATAAATTTTGAACTATCATGTGTAACCTAAGAGAAGGATTAAACATTATCATGGAGACATAAATATATATGAAAAATGTATTTTATAGAAATCACACCACATTGAATGTTTGTATTGGTATTTTTTATAACATTGAAAAACTGGAAACCCGAATGTTTTCAAAATGGAATTTCTTTAATAAATTATTGTACATCTATGCCATGACATAATATACAGGCATTAAAATGATTTTGTAACAATGCAAAAAAATGTATAGCATATAGTTAAGCTAAATGAGGCTACAACACAATATGTATATTTAATCCCAGGTTTGGAAAAAAGGAAAGAACATATGTGTGCCTAGGAAAGAAAAAAGACCGGAAAGATATACATCAAAAGCTGGGTGCAGTGGCTCACACCTGTAATCCTAGCACTCTGGGAGGCCGAGGTGGGAGGATTTCTTGAGGTCAGGAGTTCAAGACCAGCCTGAGCAAGAGCGAGACCCTGTCTCTAGTAAAAATAGAAAAAAATTAGCCGGGCATGGTGGCATGTGCTTGTAGTCCCAGCTACTCGGGAGGCTGAAGCAGGAGGATCTCTTGAGCCCAGGAGTTTGAGGTTGCTGTGAGCTAGGCTGACACCACAGCACTCTTGCCCCAGCAACAGAGCAAGACTTTGTCTCAAAAAAAAAAAAAAAAAAAAAAAGTAAATCGGAAATATTGTAAGTCGAAATGCATTTAATGTAGCCAACTACCAAACATCATAGCTTGGCCTAGCCTAGCTTAAACATGCTCGAAACACTTACATTAGCCTACAGTTGGGCAAAGTCATCTAACGCAAAGCCCATCTTATAATAAAGTGTGAATATCTCATGTAATTTTTTGGATGCTGTACTGAAAGTGAAAAACAGAATGGTTATATGGGTCATTGACGGGCTATTTCTACTGAATACCTATCACTTTTGCACCACTGTAAAGTTGAAAATCGTTCAGTCAAACCATTGTTAAGTCGGGGACTGTGTAACGTAGCTCACAAGAGCCTCTGATGAAAACACTGTTGAATAAACATTTTCTCTGATTTCAATGAATTATGATCCTGAGGGGGAGACTGACACATGTGCCACTCACAATAAAACCCACACAGTGCTGTAATGACAGAGGGCAAAGAACCACAGAAGTAGAGACAAGGGGAGTGAAAATTCCATTTGGGAAAATACGTTTGTTGTTCACTGTGATTCATTCTGAGTTGTTCTTAATCTACTATAGTCAAATGACCCATAGAGAAAAGTGACATTCCGTTAATGAGCCTATTCCCTGCAACTTTTCAACAATATGGGGCACCAAAGCACAAGAACTACATGCACAGGAGTAACCTGTTTTTTTTTTTTTTTTTTTTTTTTTTTTTAGAGAAGGGGTCTCGCTATGTTGCCCAGGCTGGAGTGCAGTGGCT
Organism: Indri indri; assembly: GCA_004363605.1. NCBI lineage: Eukaryota > Metazoa > Chordata > Mammalia > Primates > Indriidae > Indri > Indri indri. The sequence continues at coordinate 82,983 of RJWJ010001917.1, forward strand.
ATTCATAGGCGCAATCCTACTACTGATCAGCATGGGAAAGAGTAACCTTTCTGAACACATTTGTGTGCAAAATTTATGCCCCAATCTGGTCTACATCATATTATGTAACAAATAATTAGCTACAAATGTATCCATGGCATGAGGCTTCTTGCTTTGACCCCTAAAAGAAACCACATCATGATTATTAGGAATCTTTTTGGTAATTTATTCATAGAACCTTTGAACTTGCCCTGCACAAAACAGAGCATGATACTCCCATGCCACTGTACCATGTTTTATCTCTTATTCCAAGGTCGCATGGCGTGCTCCCTGAGATATTTTAATGGTCTCAACTCTCCCAGATTGTTTGATCCCTGTATGACAAAGCAAAAGAATTTAAATATTATTTCAATAATAAATGTATAAATGTTTCTGAAAGAAATCTAGTAATAGGAATATTACAAGGAAAGAAATTCACAAAACATGTATGGAGCTTTATTTGAAATTAACATGCCACAAACGGTTGCTCTGACAACCCAAGCCTGTTCTGCTCAAGCAGGCTCTCAAGACCCAGCAAGTCATCTGGTGACTCAGGCATCTCCTGGGCAGAAACAAAACGCTCTGTCCAAATTGTGCTTCTGAAACACTGACTGGGTGTGTAGCTCTTCGTGATCCAACTGGATTCTTTTTTTGCAAAACATGCAACAAAGAATTTAATCAGCAAAGCAAAACAAGTTTGTAGCATTCCAGAAGGATTCTCTAATCTCAATATAAAATATGCAAGTTACAACCAATCTGGCAAATCACAAAAGAACATGGGAAGGGCTGTGATTGACCAATAAAAAGTCTAATGCTGGCAATGTAGAATTGAATTTGTAGTTTCATTATCAATTCCTTACACTTGATAAAATGAGAACACTAAAAATATTTTTAAATTGTGACCATTTGTATTAATGGGATCAACTCAATGGGCAATCTGCTGAGATAAACTTTATATACTATCAAAGTTCCTAAGAAAATTACAACCTGTGGTCTATGGTCTGATACTTTAAAGAGTGGGAACCCAAAGCATTTTTATACTATGTGCCTAACTCTTACCATTTTTCACTATTAGATATGATCATATAGGCAAACACAGATGGGATTTCTGAAAACTCAGAGTTAAACAGAATTGTGAATCACGAGACAATGGCTATTTTATTTTATTTTATTTTAGACAGGGTCTTGCTTTGTCACCCAGACTGGAGTGCAGTGCTGTGATCACAGCTCACTGCAACCTCAAACTCCTGGGCTCAAGTGATCCTCCTGCCTCGGCCTCCTGAGTAGCTAGGATTACAGGCACACACCACAATACCTGGTTAATTTTTTTATTTTTTGTAGAGACAGGGTCTCAGTATATTGCCCAGGCTGGTCTTGAACTCCTGGCCTGAAGCGATCCTCCTGCCTCGGACTCCCAAAGTGCTGGGATTATAGGTGTGAGCCACTGCACCCGGCCCATTTTAATTTCCATGTTACCTACTTCCTTGTACTTAATTTTTAGCTTTTGAAACTTTTGTATTTAAAGTGAATACTTCTAGAATGGTAATTATTACATGGAGAATAAAAGAGGCTATAAGAAAACTATAAAAATTAACTTCTCTTGCTAAATCAAATACTATGAATTCTTTTTTATTTTTCTTCTGTTTTTCTGTTTATTCCTTTTACTTGGATTCCTAATTATTTATTGGAGTCTGTTTACTGGCATGGATTTGAAGCCATTTCATCCCCCATTCCTCAGCTTTTATTCTGGAAAATTTAAGAACTATAGAAAAGCTGAAAGAATATCATAATGAACATACATATTCTTTACCTAAATTTACTGCTTTTTGATAATTTGTCACATTTGTTTCATCTATTAATCAATCTGTGTATATACACATTCACATTTCTTGTTTTGTTGATTAAATCCTTTACAAAGGAAGAATTCAGATGGCTTTTTTTTTTTTTTTAGTAATTTTTTTTTTTAGGAGATGGGGTCTTGCTATGTTGCACAGGCTAGAATGCAATGGCTATTCACAGGCACAACCGATAGCCTCAAACTCCTGGCCTCAAGAAATCCTCCTGCCTCAGCCTCCCAAGTAGCTGGGACTACAGGTGTGCACCACTGTGTACAGCTTCAACTGGCTACTTATACATATACACACATATAGAGAGAAAGAAGGAGAGTGAATACCTAAGAATACCAATATATTTTATATAACCAATTACAATATGATTATCATACTTAAGAAAATTGTACATCATCTAATATGCAGTCTATATATAAATATCCTCAATTATTCCAAAAATGTCTCCTAGCTATATTTTGTTTTTCCAAATCTGGGTTCCAATCAAAATTTGTATATTACATGTGATTATTTCTCTTTCATTCTTAATTTATAATACTTTTTCTGCCTTACAGAATATTTCTATAATAATGACTTTTTCCCCAAGAGTTTGGAACGATGTTCCACATTCTGGAATTCTCTACTTCATTATTACTATTAGGTTAACCAAGTTTGGCAAATATATTTATATCACTGCCAAAGCAATATTTAAAATGAAATCTTGAATTTTCTTTGCTTGATATTACGGTGTTCCCAAAATTCTAGTATACAGAAAGTTTGGTTTTAAAAAATTATTCTGTATAATAAATAGTATGGTCCTACTAGCAAATAGCACATATGTTTTTTTCAGTATATTTTGAGTTTTTGAGGCAAGGGATGTGTCTTGTAGACTTTCATCATAGACCTTCCCAGTACCAAGTAAATGGTTCGGTACACACAGTTCCTCACTCTTGCTCGCACAGGGGTCACCTGTGGGCATGTTTATACAGCTTATCACCTGTACTGTGGTGAGTCTACACAGTCATTTAGAGTACACACGGTCAAAAGAAATATCAAAGAAAAGTGCTCTTATAGATAAAGGAGCATGTTATTAATAGTTTATGACGTTCTGATCTCGAGCAATTTTTCTTTAGTTATTGAATTGCCATACCAGTGTTTTTGAGATATTAGTCTTCATAATTGTTTTAGTCTATTTGGGCTGCCATAGCAAAATACCACTAACTGGGTGGCTTACGAATGACAGAAATTTCTTTCTCATAGTTCAGAAGGCCAGGAAGTCCAAGATCAAGGCGCCAGCAGATTCAGTGTCTGGTGAGGGGCAGCTTGTTGGTTACAGTGTCCTCACAGGTGAACGGGACAAGGGAGCTTTTCCAAAATATTTTATAAGGCCACTGTAGAGGAAAGAACTGTTTTTTCTCTCTGCTCTCATACTCAATACAACACATTTCTGTGACCAGATGTGTGTGGGGTTTTTTCCTCACACACCAAGCAATTCTCCAGTGGACACCAACTGGGTGTCCTCTAATTCAATTTATTCTGACACTGTCTACCTGGAGATAGAGTCAGATCCTGCAGGTTAAGGGCTCTGACCCCATGTCAGATGGTGATCACAAGTTGGGCCCTTCAGGACTTCTGGTCGACAAGCTATAAATTGGAGATTCCCAGGACTCTCTCCTTGGGTTTGGTTAATTTGCTAGAGTGGCTCATGGAACCCAGCAAAACATTTTGCTCATGTTTACCAGGTTATTATAAAGGATGTTTCAAAGATACAGATGAACAGCCAGGTGAAGAGATGCAGAGGGCATGGTATATGGGAAGGGGTGCAGAGGTGCCACCCCCTCTGGGCACATGACCCTCCCGGCACCTCCGTGTGTTCACACATATCATTGTTCAAGAGTTTGCATAGTTTAATCTCCAGCAGCCCCACCCTCAAGCCTGTTCTGGAGATTGGTGGGTGGGGCTGAAAGCTCCCCCACTCTAATCCTCTAACCACTTGGTCTTTCTGCAGAGCTGCCCCATCCTGAGGCTGTCCAGGGGTCCCACCCCAAGTCATCTCATTAGCATAAACTCAGGTATAGTAGAAGAGGCTCATTATAAATAATAATTTCTCTGATCATTCGGGAAATTCTTAGGGTTTTAGGAGCTCTGAGACAGAAACTGGGGACAAAGGCCGAATACATTTCATATTATATACCACAGTCACTAATCCCATAGTTCCCTTCCAGGGGCCTCACCTCCCAATGCCATCACCCAGTGGGATAAGATTTCAACATATAAATCTTGGGAACACGACCACTCAGATCACAGCAATGATGAAACCTATATAGGAAGTGTAAGTCCCTACGATTTCCCCCAAATTTTATAGACTTATCAATGAAGCCAAGATGCAGCTGGGGAGATGATATTTTCTAATAATTAATGAATTGGCTTAAACATCAATAGAACTGGACTGTTCATCAATATCGTTGTTATCATTATCCCGTCAAGTTTACCGGATTGCCACGAGGTTTATGACTGATCAATATCACCAGGGTTTGACGAGATCTTAAACACCACTTAGAGGTTGGGATCTCACCATTTGTAGCATAGCATTAGTCACTCGCTTATACAAATGGAAATGATTCCAGGATCATGAGACTAAAAGAAATTTCAAGAGGACATTGACTATATTCTACCTGGCATCAATAGGCCAAAGCTCTCTCCTGCCTATGAATTGAAAATCTACCCTATTTCTTTTTCTTTTTTCTTTTCTTCTCTTTTTCTTTTTTTCGTCACTGCCACTTGTCCAAAAGTCTACCCTATTTCTAACGGTCCTTTGCACAGGGATTTTCTGTGTTCTTTTGGGTAAATGATCCCATTGTCAGGATATTTAATATCTAACTTAAACTGTTTCTACCTGATAGAAAGGCAGCAGCTGCCCTTCAGTTGAAAGCTTTCTTCAAGTTCGGGCTCAAGCTCTGGGCCACTGCAGAATAAGCAAAGCCTCTTTAAGCTGAACACATAGATCTGGTTTCCCAAACCTTTAATCAATTTCATGCCTCCTCCTTAAACTCTCTCCAAGTTTTCCATCTTCTTTTAGATGCAAAGCCCAGAATTAAATATAGTATTGGAAAGGATGTGATTAGTACCAAATTGAGGGCACAATCATCGTGCGCTTCTTACATTCTGTGGCCTAAACTTTGTTGACAGTTTTGAAAAATTATCAGATTTTCCAAACAATGAAGAGTCTGAGCAGTATATGAGTCCAAGTCTTGAATAGTACATGGTCATGTTTTCAAACATTTTAGACCATGGGGTGCACTTTAGTAGGACGAAAGGCCTCAAAGCCCACCTCCCTACTGAGTGTCACTTTTAGTGGAAAAGCGACTTAAAGCTGCAGAAGCAGATTTGAGAAAGAAGTGTAAGGATGATTCATATTTGAATCACATGCATTTACATCTGAAGGTCTAGTTATTGCAAAATTGCAGGCCCAAAATAGCTGACGCAAATCTGCATTACTGCTTACTCTAGAATTAACCAAACAATCCACAACAGCAACAGTATCCTGATGAAGGTACACGGCAGTCCTTGACACTCAAAGCTGTTGAGAAATGTTGCCTTTGGCTTCATTTTAGAGAAGCCAGAGGTCCCCCTTCCAGCGATACTTCATGAGAAACCTGCAACAGATACATGCATTTTTTCCTCAAAACACAGATTAAAAACTTTAAAAGAAAAACAATTAAAACTTTTAAAAAAAGACAGGCTGGTCCAATAGTAGTAGATTCTAAGAACTTATTAACATTTAGTGTCACTAAAGTTGGTATACAATGTCCCACTGCTAAATTTAACTGACTTAAAAAAGAGAGACAGATATACCTTATTGTATGAATTAATACACGCTTAAAATTTTATCTATAAAACACACTCCTTTTGGTCAATCCTTATTTTCTCAATATCATTCAAAATGAAATTTGAGAGTTGTTTCCTAGAAAGAAAAATATAATTCATTAAGAGTGTAAACTCACGTATGAATGCATCACACTTTGAATGCATATATCTTAAGAATATGGTATTTATTTATTTATTTATTTATTTATTTATTTTTTGGAACAGAGTCTCACTGTGTTGCCCGGGCTAGAGTGCCATGGCATCAGCCTAGCTCACAGCAACCTCAAACTCCCAGGCTCAAGCGATCCTTCTGCCTCAGCCTCCTGAGTAGCTGGGACTACAGGCACGTGCCACCATGCCCGGCTAATTTTTTCTATATATTTTTAGTTGTCCAGCTAATTTCTTTCTATTTTTTTAGTAGAGACGGGGTCTCGCTCTTGCTCAGGCTGGTCTTGAACTCCTGAGCTCAAACGATCCACCCACCTTGGCCTCCCAGAGTGCTAGGATTACAGGTGTGAGCCACCATGCCCGGCCAAGAATATGATATTTTTTATTAAAAATGTTGACATTCACATAAGCTAAGTACCAATGCAATCAATCTGACAGTTATTTTCACATTTAGTTTCAAGATTCCAAGGAAAAACCATCATTGATAACTCATTTGAACTCAATGAGATGAAGTTTCTGTTAATACTCTCTCCTCAATGTTGTATAGCTAGTAATGTGTACATCGGGTTGTTCAAACGGTGCATCCTGAAGTGTTAGGGGTACATCTGGCTTTTAAAAATGATTTTTGGCAGGGCTTGGTGGCTCACACTTACAATCCCAGCACTTTGGGAGGGCGAAGCAGGAGGATCGCTTGAGGCCAGGAGTTTGAGGCTGCTGTGAGCTATGTTTGCACCACTGCACTCTAGCACAAGCAATAGAGCAAGACCCTGTCTTAAAAGAAAAAAAAAAAATATATATATATATATTTGTTGTTGTTATTTTAAAACTAAAACAAAGATACAAAAACACACAGTGGGCAAGGAATCAAATTGAGCAGTAAAAAAAGACATTTCCTGAAAGTCATTTTGTATATATATTTAAAATGATTTCCCTGAATTTTAACTGTATGAATCAGATTTTTCAGTGTACACATTCCTCAAACAAAAGACAAAATGTATTCAATTTATTTCCAGGCCACCTGACTCTCATTTTCACATTTCTTTTTAGGTTCCAACCAAGCAAGCTGGTCTTTCTTTCCACATCCACGCTCCACCCCACCCAAGTCCCTGCCCCGGGGAATCCTCTCTCGGCCCACTCACCTCTGAATACCTCCTCCCCGACGGCTTCTCTCTTCCTTGGTTAAAAACATCTGTGATGCGAAATCTGAGAATCAGTGGAACCTGAGCCGGAAGAGGAGGAGAGAATTTTTCTTAAGGAAAGTTAGCTGAGTTCACATAATAGAAAGCCGGGAGAAAAAAGGGAAGCGAGGGGGAAAAAACAAAAGAGGAAGGAGGAAGCGAGGGAGGAAGGGATCCCAGAAGAATGGAGCTGGGTGTTGGCGGGAGGGATTGTCTTTCTTTCTTTCTTAGGCGGGGGTGCGGTTGGTGGTTCTTTGGAGCAGCGACATGGTACAGAATTGCGAACAGAAAAGCGGATTGAAGAATTATTGCTGGGATTGAAGCGCTGCATAACTTTTACTGTTTTAGAACCAAGGCAAGGTGAAAAGACTGGAATCATTTTCCAAAGGAATGTTGGCTGTTTGAAGGATGCTTCTTGGAATCTAGCTCTGGGGCCACAAGCAGTAGTTCCTGCCTGAAGGTGCTGCCCACACCGGGCCTTGCTCTCGCCCTGCTCCAGCTGTTGCCTCCGGGTAGGGAGACGACGGGCCCAGAGGACAAGCTTTACCCAGCACCCCATGTAGCTCATGCTCCAAAGTACCGGGACCCCAGACTTCCCTGCCCAAATGGCCTCAAGTTACTTTACAGGGCTTGCTACAGCTTCTTCTGCGGGTGCCTCTTCTCAAGAGCAGCTGGTGCAGCCGGGCGTGCACCCAGGGCCCTGGCGGGTGACGCACAGCACAAGATCCTTCACTGCCCGGGAAGAGCAGGGCAAGTGCGGGCCCTGTGCAGCCACCCTCTGGCCTGTCATGCCAAGGAGTCTGAGGATTAGACATTAAAACCCGGCCTTCCAGATCATCATAAAGGTATGTTCCTTTAGGCAGAAAGATCGAACATAATCTATCTGGCAATGCGTTAGCTTGCTTTATAGTTACGCATGTAGTCATATGGTATGTGAGCTTCCACCTGTACGCATGACCTGGGCCCACAGGTAACAGAGGCAGCCCTGTGCTTGACCGAGGAGAACCGTGGGCCTCCAAGATTCCTAAGGATTATACTTAAAACAAAGGCACGGAGACTAGAGAGTTACTTTTCTGATGTACTTCATCGGCATAAAAATCCCTTTTGGCAAGCAGCACAGGTGAGTCTAAGCTCCACCTGCACACCTCTCACCTGTTTGATCTTGGGCAAGCGTCTCAACCTCTCTAGGCCTCACCTGGGCACTGGCTGTTACAGGATTAAATGAGAACACGCGTGAGGCATACTTGGCACCGTGCCCGGTACATAGCAGGTACTTCTGCGAAACTGGCTTGTAAATCTACAACTTGTCTTCGTGTTTTCACATTACCATTCACGTTTGGGGCCAAAGATGGTAGAATAATCGAGCTGAAATAATATGTAGTCATGTTCTAGAACACACCATTTCTCCCTTAATCCCCCACCAGATGGGTCATTGAGAGGCAGTCAGTGTCCTCAATTATAATATAAAATGGCAGTCATAACAGTAACTAAATCATTGCACTATTATAAGGATAAAGTAAGAAAAATATGCAAAAACGTTTGTCACCCAGCAAGTTCTCTTCTTGAAGTGTTCTGCTTCACACTTTATTGAACTTCATTCTACTTAAACAATTTCTCTAATTTACTGAGATTTTGGATGTCGATGAAGTCTGCCAAATGAAAGTCAAATTTGTAATTATTTGGTACATGTAGGGACTATCACATTTCAAAAATGTTTTTTGTTTGCATCAAGGGAAAAACAAACTGTTTTTTCCTTTCTATTCGCACATTCGGTGCAACACAGAGCATTTCTGTGACCAGCATTTCTGTGGTTTTTTTTTTCCCATACACCAAGCTGTTCTCCAGCAGACACCAACCTGGGTGTCCTGTAGTTCAATTTAATTCTGAGACTGTCTACCTGGAGACGGTGTCAGATCCCACAGGGTGAAGGCTCAGCCCCACAAGACTGCTCCCCACTTCCGATGCCAATCTCTAGTCCGGGCACCACAACTTCTGACTCACTGGCTCCAAACTGGGGTTCCCACAACCACCACTTAAGTTCGATTAATTTGCAAGGATGGCTCACAGAACTCAGGGAAACACTGAAGTTTATTAGTTTATTATGAGGGACACTGCAAAAGATACAGCGGAAAAGCCCGATGAAGAGAAGGGTGGGGTGAGGAGGTATTGGGGGTGGGGTGCAGAGCTTCCATGCCCTCTCGGGACGCCCACCTTCCAGACACCTCCGTGTGTTCAGCAGCCTGACAGCTTATAAGGCTCATTATAAGGCTTATTAGTCTCCACTGGAAGTTGGTGGGTGGGGCTGAAAGTTCTGACCCTCTAATCCTCTAATCACTTGGTCTTTCTAGGGACCGAAGCTGTCCAGGGACCCCACTCTAAGTCATGTCATTAGCATAAACTCAGGTGGGCTTGGGCCTGCAGATGTCAGATGTAATTATCACCCAGACAGAATAATGAAACCACTGTGTCGTCTCTGATACTTTTTTTTTTTTTTTTCCACACAGAGCCTCACTCGTTGCCTGGGCTAGAGTGCTGTGCCATCAGCGTAGCTCACAGCAACCTCAAACTCCTGGGCTCAAGTGATCCTCCTGCCTCAGCCTCCTGAGTAGCTGGGACTACAGGCACGTGCCACCATGCCCGGCTAATTTTTTCTATATATATATTTTTAGTTGTCCAGCTAATTTCTTTCTATTTATAGTAGAGACGGGGTCTCGCTCTTGCTCAGGCTGGTCTCGAATTCCTGAGTTCAAACGATCCTCCCGCCTCAGCCTCCCAGAGTGCTAGGATTGCAGGTGTGAGCCACTGCATCCGGCCTCTGGTACTTTTTAAAAGCCCCAATAAGACAACAATCACATTTCAAGTCAAAGCAAAATTGTGGCAAAAGATCTGAGAGAAGGTGTACGTGCTTACTGACGTGTCTGGAACTTTCCTTGGCAGTGCCACGCATCTCTGGCTTTCTTCCTGGTGGAGCACTTTATGAAGAGAGGCGAATTGAGTCCCCTCCTCGCACAGCCCCAAGGAGCTTGACCGCGCAGGCAGCTGCCACACAGAGCGGTGTGAGTACATGGCCATGATGCGACATTTGGATTGTGACTAGTACAGTTTGGAGAGAGAAAGTGCCGGCGACTCAGATTCACTTTTCCTTTTCTTCTCCCTCTTCCAAGGGGATTATTTCACCACCTGTTTACACACGCAGCACTGGCTCACTCTAATAACAGTCCGTGGCCTGAATCATCCTCGTCCCCGCCTGTCACACACGGTGCTCAGCTGCTTCCATGACTGGCGTGCTTGGCTTTCGGCACTACCTGGAAAGCTCTGAGAATGTGCAGGGTAGTCAGCAATTTTAATTTTAGCCACGTGAGGTGAGAGAACTTCTATTTATCTCTCCTGACCTGTCTTTAAAACACACAGTATAACGACAACAGGAATTCCAGGGGAAAACTTGGGTATAAATATCTGTACAGTCTACATGTAGCTATACCCAAGTGTGGTTTAAATATATAAAGTGTACATTACTATTATTACTGCTATGCATGTGATCAATTTGCTGACATAATTGAGACAAATATCTGAATAAATGAAAACTTATTTAGTGGGCTTTTGGGGGCTGAAAATGTTCAGTTTCTTGATCTAGGTGATGGTTACATATCTATACTCAGTTTGTGAAAATTCGCCAGATCCAAGACTCACAAATGTTTCCCTTTTCTGTAATGCTTTGTACTTCCACAAACGGTTTTAAACATTTACTATTAAATCTGGGTATTTTACAGAAAAAAATGAGCAATTGCAATGGTATACCACATATACATGACGATGCATATTTGAGCTATATAAAAGATCAAATAATTTTTGAAAATTTCAAAAAGTCAAGTCCAATAGACCTAAATCTCTCACTTAACAGGGCCATGGGCTATTTTGCCTTTTCCAACTTTTCTCCAAAAAAACAAAAATAACAGTTCTCATCTCCTCACAATTATAGAGAGGTAATAAATCGAGTTTTAAAATAATCTCTTTAGGCACATGCATTTTGTTGTGAATTACCACACATTTTTGGGAAAGTTGGAAAATAGTGTGTCTCGTTCACTACTGATGGGAGTATAAATTGGTACAAACTCTTTGCAAGTTAGTCGGCAATATCTATAAAAATACAACATGTTCGTGAATTTGATCAAGTAACTGTGCTTTCAGAGTTATCCCGGAAATACACTGAGAAATCTATAGTTTTTTGATATTTATTCATTCATATACTCAACGTTCAACTAATATTTATCAAATACCTACTATGCAGTAGGTACAGGGCTGGGTTCTGGGGTAATATATTAGAGAACAAGACAGCTGCAGCCCCAGCTTTGGAGGGCTCTGTTACAAAGTCTATACACCAGCGGGAAACATAGGTATCAAATGGCAAATCACAGTTTATGAGTTTATCACGCATTTAATCTAAAACTACAAAAGACACCAATGGCAAATTATTCAAATTATTTAATTATTATTTCCTTTCCATGAAGAAGCACAGGCCACTCTGAGGACGGACCGGGGCCAGTCTGGAAATAGGAAATAGAGAAAAGTCTGAAACAACACGAAGTTCACAATCTGGGAAAGGTTAACACATTCTGGCAAATCTGCAAATAGAATCATATATAGTTGTCATAAATAGTTAGGTAATCGTTGAACAGAAGCAATGAGAATGGGGAAAAAAAGAGAATTAGGTTATCGTATGGCATGCAAGTTAAGTCCAAGGTAAATTGCAAATTTGAAAAAATGTTGCAAAACATATGTGATATGGCATTACCCTATTTTTGTAAATGAAAATCGTTGTAGTATAATTATATATATTAAATACATAAGAAAACATGAGAGTGTGTGTTTGTGTGTGTGTGTGTGTGTGTGTGTGTGTGTGTGTTTGGCTGACTGTTCACCGTAATCTGTTCTTGCCTTTTGCCTGAATGTCTGTGTAGACATTTCCCGGCCTTCCTTGTAGTTAGGTGTGGTCGAGTGACTAAGTTCTTAAGATAGAACATAGCTTGGAGTAGTATGTAAGCCCAGGTCCATGAACAGCAGACATACCTCCTCCACTTTCTCTTCCTCCTTCCACCAACTGGAACCTGGACTTGGTGGTGAGCCATCTATAACCACGCAGACAATGACAATATCCTAGGGATGGTAGAGCAATGGCTTGGAAGGGAACTGAGTCCTTGAATGACTGTATGGAGCAGAATTTTCCTCGCAGCCTGGATCTCTCATCTTAGCAATTTAAAAAAAAAAAAATTATTTTCTTGAGTGTTTTTAGGTTTACCGAAATGTTGAACAGGAAGTACAAGAGTTCCCATAAACCCCCAACTCCCTTTCCAGTTTCACGTATTAATATCTTACATCAGTGTGGCACATTTGTTATAATTATGAGGCAATACTGATACATTATTATTAAATAAAGCCAAAAGTTTACATTAGGGTTCACTCTTTGTGTTGTACGTTCTATGGGTTTCGATAAATTATAATGGCATATATCCAACATTATAACATCATACAGAATTGGCTGAGTGTGGTGGCTCACGTTGGTGATCCCAACACTTTGGGATACCAAGGAGGGAGGATCACATGAGGCCAAGAGTTCTAGACCAGACTGGGCAACATAGCAAGACCCTGTCTCTACAAAAATTAAAAAAAACAAAACACAATATTTTCACTGTCTGAAAAATCTTCTGTGCTCCACCTATTTATCCTCCCCCCTCACTCCCCCCAAACCCCTGCAACCATTGATCTTTTTATTGTCTCTATAGCTTTGCCTTTTACAGAATGTCAGGTAGTTAGAATCATACAGTGTGTAAGCTTTTCTCGCCTTAGCATTTTTCGTGAGAGAACAATAAACCTTTGAGTTTTTAAAGGCACTTAGTCTCTTTGTCCTAATCAAGTTAGTATATGGACAAAACAAATTTAGAGGGCTGTGTACTACATTAACAGGGATGTTATCTCTGAATGGGGTTAGGAAGGACTGTCACTTGGGATACTCATTTCTACAGTATTTGAATTTATTTATTTATTTTTTTAGAGATGATGTCTTGCTGTGTCGCCCAGGCTAAAGTGCAGTGTCTGTTCACAGGCACAATCATAGCTAGCTGCAGCCTCAAACTCCTGGGCTCAAATGATCTTCCTGCTTCAGCCTCCTGGGTAGCTGGGAATACAGGCATTCGTGACTGCACCTGGCTTACAATGTTTGAATTTTTAATAGTTATCATTTTGTGGCTGGATAAATATGTTCACAGCACATTTAAAAAAATTTTTTTAGAGATGGGGTCTCGTTCTGTAGTGCAGTGGTGTGATCATAGCTCACTGCAACCTCGAGCTTCTGGGCTCAAGCAATCCTTCTGCCTCAGCCTCCTAAGTAGCTGGGACTACAGGTTCACACTACCACACCTGGCTAATTTTTATTATGTTTTTTAGAGATGGGGTCTTGTTATGTTGCCCAGGTTGGTCTCAAACTCCTGGCCTCAAGCGATCCTCCCACCTTAACTTCCCGAGTCACAGGGATTATAAGTGTGAGCCTGCCACACCTGACCACAATACATTTTAGAATTGTCATCTTAAACTAAACTTGGAGGGATCAGAAATAATCATGATGTTAACATGGGTTTAATATATAGTGCTGTTATAACCGATTGACAGGCAGGATACAACTGAGGTCAAAATATGCAAATATGCCTCCATCTACGTGTGTACATAACTTAGGTCAAAGAAGCAATATTAAGAAAAGGCTACTTTCAGAGAAATTAAAATAAGATTAAGCTATAGAGTGAAAAGCTGGAGATCCAGGCAGGTAAGCCTTCACTGATCCTAGGCAAATTAGCTCCAAAGGCTTAGACCTGGGACAGAGTCGCTTAGAGTGATTTTTTAGATGGTTATGCAGAAACCCATCTTAACCTGGAATCCAGGCCTGGATAGTCCCAGTGGTGAGGGTTAGTGGCATGAACCAGTTAGCCCTAGGGAACAGATGTTAAATTGTGTCCAGATCATTCAAGAAATGTGCATGTGTACCACGATTTTGCAAATTCTTTGTATCTCAAGATTTCCTGACTTTAAAGGATTTATTTGTTTGTTTTTAATTCTATAAGGCTGGCTGGCTGTGTGACGCATTAAAGGGACTCAAAAGAGAAAAATGCCCTTTAAGATTGTTGATGTTTGTTGATGTTTGTTAATTGCTTTTGATGGGCCAAGCACAGTACTAAACAAGTTTTAGGTGGATTGTCTCATATAATCCACATAACATGAGGTCGGTACTAACATTAAACTCATGTCAATCCTCCCAACAACCCGATGAGGTGGTTACTATTATAAGAACCATTTCACAGATAAAGAACTTTCCCAAGGACTCACAGCAAGTAAATGGGAAGAGCCGGGGTGTGAACTCAGGTTGGTTATATTAATAATTCCAAGCTTGAACTCTTAACCATGCTGCTATGTCTATTTACTATAAGGAAACACAGGGCAAAGCTCTCAGGGGCTTAAGAAGTAAAACACCCAATCACAGAAGCATAAAGACCTTAGATCTTAGAGAGCTCTAGACCAACTTCTTGATTGTTCAGATAGGGAAACTGAGTCATATCAGCTCTTGGTCTCATGCTTAGTAGCAGAGCTAAGAAGCCAGGGCAGGGCTTCCTGACTCTCAGGCCAGTTGTTTTTCCATTTGACTCTATACCTGGGTGGTGGCATTAGATGTGTACCTGCCTATAGGAGGATGCTTGCAACCCTTCCATTGTCGGTGCAAGAAACTAAGCTTTTCTTCATAAGCACAATCAATTCCTGATCTCTCCCACCCTTCCGTTACTTAACTTTGTCGCTCCCTGAGCAAGAATTCCATGTCTAAGGTTTTTACTGAAATATACCCATCATTTTCAAGTATCGTTTTAAAATTTTCTAAATGCATAATCTTAGACATCAAATGCTCGACTGAGAGCAAGTGGTTGCCATGGCATTCAAGATAGCATCCACAGCACACAAACATCTTCCTAATATAGAGCTTCTAATAAAAATAGAAAGCTGGGAGCAGTGAATTCAGGTAGGGTGAGGGGACTGGAAAAATAAAAGCTATTTCATTATTTTTTTTTTTTACTGTTTTCAAAACCATTATTTCAGCTGCTGCCAATATCATAGGAGTCATCATCTATACTCGCATGACTGGCATTTGCCTCTTTATTTGGAGCATGTGAGGCCTTTGTTACTGTTAGCTATAAATAGATGGTCTTCGAAATCGATATTGATCAGTTATGCAGGGCAAATGCTCGGTCACTAAACTTGCATGTGTTGTCAGAGTACAAAAGGGAATATCATGGGCTGGCTGCATGGGAAGGACTTTAAAATCACCCCGTTCTTACCCCTCCATGCAAACACACACACACACACACACACACACACACACACACCCTTTTGCTACAGGGAATGACAAGATACCCAACTGCATTATTGACTAGTATGTCTTTTTAGAGGCCCCTCTGTGGATTCCTGAGGATAAAATTCTGGGAAAGATAATAGTAATGCCTGAACACCCCCTATGAATACAGATTGTCATTTGCCATTGCGGTCCCTCATTTGTTTTCCTTGAGAAAGAAAGGAAAAAAGAGAAGCCCCTGGCATTCAGGAGCTGGCCTGGCATTTACAGCGAGGCCATGTGATTCTGCTCTCAGACATAAACAATCTCACGGAATGGCAAACTCCGAAAAGGTTATTCTAAGATCATGACAAAATGAGACAAAGCAAGGCCACTTCATAATTTTGGTTTAAGCACAGACAAAACAAGGCCACCGTACGACCCACAAAATACCAGGCTTTCCCCTCCCTTACTGAGTGACAGCTGCCGCTTTGCCCAATCACAGAACTGCCTCCACTTTCCAGCCGCGTTCACTGTAGGGCGAACCCCCAATAGCTTCAGGCCCTTTCCCAAGTCACCCAACCAGCTTCCTCCATCCAGGGTCTTCTAGCACCCTCTCCCTGAGACCCCACGATTCTACATGGCGTGTGTTCTCGAGGCAGTGAGCAATAAGCCAACTTATTCAACTGCACGTGTGTTCCTGGTGGTCTTGGGCTGTTCAAAATTGATCCCCTCATAGCTTGTACTAAATGTTTCAATGATGTTATCTGTCTCTTCTCCTCCTGTGTCCTCAACTAGAAGGTAAGCTTCCAGAGAACAGAGACCAGGTCTATCCTATTGTCAATTCTATTCAGAGTATCTAGTCTTTATCTGGAGTAGAAGAGATGGTCAATATTTGCTGAATAAATGAATGAATACCTGGGGGAGATTCATATTCTCGGATTTCCTCGCATCTCTCTTTCCAGGAAGCCAGGTTACAGAGGTCGTAATCAGGCTGTGGGCAGGAACTCGCCTCTCGTAACTATTGACGTACACTGGAAAACATTTAAAAGCACTTTGTAAATCACACTTGATCTTACAACGCTACTCTTAGTGGATATGACAATCTTGTCCTCCAACACTTGGAAGAAAAAAACCCATGTCCTATTCTCAATGCAAACTTCTTTCTCCTAAAATCAAGTTTATTCTACCACCTGGTTTGGAAGTTAAAGCTCAATGTCTCAGTATTGAGAGATTGAAAGGAAAAATGCAAAGTATAGTAAGTGGTTAAGAAAGGAATTTTGAAGGTATTTGGTGAGGGGACCCAGGAGTGCCAGAATCTTGCCTTGCCAATAGGCTATTACCTTTTCCTGACTCGTGGGGCCCCTCAGCCTTCAGTAATGGCCACAGGAAACAAGGTTTCCCTTTATTAGTTGTGCCTGAGTTGCTGAGAACCTGGGTAAAGCTGGATTTAAGTTTGCAGTGAGGCTAGAGAGACAGGATGTGTGGGGGCGGAGGGCAGAGGTGTGTGTTGAAGAGGGTGGTATACTATACCTGTATATATATATATATATTTTTTTTCTCCTACCCCAGGCTTTTTATCACTTTTCACTACCAAAGACTCCTGTTTCATCCTTGGTGGAAATTCCTTTTATTATGTTCCCCAGTGGATTGGACTTCTTTGAACAAGTTCATCTGGCCAAAATGCATATATTGGGACAACATTTGTTTCAACCGTGTATTTCTTTTTTCTCTTGCAAAATCAACCCATCTGTTTGTCAAGTAAAAGTAATTATCAAAAGTTTAACATATAAAGGCAGGTGTGGTGGCATGCACCTGTAGTCCCAGCTTCTCAGGAAGTTGAGGTAGGAGGATTGCTTGAGCCCAGGGGTTTGAGGCTGCAGTGAGCTATGATCACACCTGTGAATAGCCACTGCACTCCAGCCTGGGCAACATAGCGAGACCCCCATCTCTTAAAAAAAAAAAGTTTAATCATATAAAAGCTGCATATATCACTTTCATGGTTCTGATGCTAATAAGCAAAAAAAAAAAAAAAAAGTTCATACCAATAATCAAGAGTGTGAGTAATAGACACTTTTAGCCTATTCACTGCTATTATCGCACATAAAATTTAACACTCTCTACTTATGGATGATAATTATGTGTTAGATTGATAAAATTTGTGTTGTTAAAACTCTAACATGTCAGAACACCCCGGTAACCATCTGCTTCATGTAATAAATCCGAGAATTCTCTATGATGTCATCAGCAGCCAATGAGAACTTCTGCTGGCATGTAGTCACCCCACTAAATAACTGTTTACTTCACACCATGTGCCAGACACGTACGTGAAAGATGAATGGAACCGTCCCTTTCTGGAGGGCTTATGGTGAATTACCAGCGTGACAGCCGCCCTGCCGATGCATTCCAATAACAGCAAAGGAATTGGTACTTAACTAGTTGGTGCAACCTTAGGAAACAATGATTTCATTCACCTTTTAAAAATATTAAAAACAGCTCTAAATCCCCATTACTATCTTCCTGGACTCCTGGTAGGGAAAAAAATTCTTATGTCACAAATTCGAGCAATACAGAGACTGTGACACCAATGTCTCAGTGAGTTACAATCTCTATTCTCACTTTTATTATGGATCGCCTGTGGTTTTTAAAATGTCTTAGACATGTAAAACTCTTAGTTTTCAGTTATAAAGTGAGGAGAAACACAACAAACTATTTTAAAGTTGTGAAACTGAACATCTGAATTAAGTGGTATTGCTTCTGAAGTGGAGTGATCCTTTCTAAGTGTTAAACTAGGTCCCCAGATGCTAAAGTGCTTATAGTTTTCCTTAGGATGGTCTTGGGTGTAAAAGCCCAGCTATCACCAGCATAAACTTAAAGCCACTCTTTTTTTTTTATTTTTATTTTTTATTTTTTGAGACAGAGTCTCGCTCTGTTGCCTGGGCTAGAGTGCTATGGCATCAGCCTAGCTCACAGCAGCCTCAAACTCCTGGGTTCAAGCGATCCTCCTGCCTCAGCCTCCCAAGTAGCTGGGACTACAGGCATGCGCCACCATGCCCAGCTAATTTTTTTTTCTATATGTATATTTTAATTGTCCAGCTAATTTCTTTCTATTTTTAGTAGAGACGGGTTCTCGCTCTTGCTCAGGCTGGTCTCGAACTCCTGAGCTCAAAGGATCCGCCCACCTCAGCCTCCCAGAGTGCTGGGATTACAGGCGTGAGCCACCGCGCCAGGCCTAAAGCCACTCTTTAAATTAAGATCCTATCTAAGAACTTTTTGTGTCAGGAGCCCACTTTCTGTTCCTCATGGATGGCGTTACTCCATTCACTTAGGTATCCAAACAATTAATGGTGGCTCTGTCTCAGCTAGATAAATATGACATTTATAGAATAATAGACTCGCCTGTCAGCTGTGCAGGGTTTTCAGATGGGTCTTAGAAAGTTCACGCAGAAAAAGCACCGAAAGCTCTTCAGCATCAACACAAATTAGACTCATCTTCATCACAAAGATCTATTTATGAGACTAAATGGAATCTGCTTTCTTTCCAGGGAAGACCTTAGACTTAAAAAGGCAGTAATGGCACAGCAATAAAGAGTATGTCTTCTGCAGGAGGACTGCCTTCGGTTCCAGTTCCTGCCCTGCCACTTACTGTATATTCCGTGCCTCAGTTTCCTCATCTGCAAAGTGGTGATAATAATAGTACCTACCTCGTAAAGTGATCACAAGGTTGAACTGAGCAAATACATGTAACGTTCTTAGAACAGTGCTTGGAGCATACCTAAGGGCTTAATAAATATTAGTCATTGTTATGTGGTTTTATCCAAAAGTGTTCTGTTAAAAATGATGTTTCCCGAGATAATGGTAATCAGATAAATTCCCAAGTAGTAGCCTGAGAAAAGGTGGGCTCCCTCCAAAATGGTTTTGTTTGTTTGTTTTTAAATAAAGATCATTCGATCTTATTTCATTATTGAGTAAACAGAGAGCCACTGGAGTGTCTTTCTCCCTAGAGGCTTTTTTAGTAATGTCAAAATTGCTATGTGGCCGGGCGCGGTGGCTCACACATGTAATCCTAGCACTCTGAGAGGCCGAGGTGGGCGGATCGTTTGAGCTCAGGAGTTGGAGACCAGCCTGAGCAAGAGCGAGACCCTGTCTCTACTAAAAAAATAGAAAGAAATTAGCTGGACAACTAAAATATATATGTATATATATGTGTGTGTATGTATATGTAAAATTAGCTGGGCATGGTGGCACATGCCTGTAGTCCCAGCTACTTGGGAGGCTGAGGCAGGAGGATCACTTGAGCCCAGGAGTTTGAGGTTGCTGTGAGCTAGGCTGACTCCACGGCACTCTACCCTGGGCAACAAAGTGAGACTTTGACTCAAAAAGCAAAAAAAAATTGCTATGTGGTTAAAACTTTGCTTCCTGAGACTAGTGTTTTTTTTCCAAGCGTCAAATAATGACTGATGAATTCATTGATAATACTAAGAATATTCTGTCTTTGTCTTTGCGATCCATTAAAATAATCAATACGTGCTCGTGGTTGCTGAATCAGGAAAAAGTCCAGTATGCGGAGGGACCACAGTTTTAGCAATGCTTCTTGACTCATCTTTTATCTCTGAGTCATTTGTAACTACCCAGACTCTTCCCAAAGTTAATCCTCTTTGAGAAAACGTCCAAGTAAATGACACGGTGTGGTATTTTTGAGTCTCTGACCTCACTCGAAGAGCCAGAGATAGAGACAATCTCTTCTTGGAAAAAAGAAAAAGAGGAAGAGGAAAAGCACAATCAGAAACAAGCCATACAGAAAAAGAGATGTTGCTATTTTCCACCAACTATTTTCAGACGGTTTGTTTCCCTCTCCTTGAGTTCTTTTGTTTTCTCTGCTCGGCTCTGGAGGAGCTAGTGCCTGGGAGGGGACGGAGAGATCACATTCAGATTTTCAGTAAAAGATAGAGTTAGCATTTTAAAAATGTTTAGCCAGAAGCTATTTTAATGAGTGATAAATCCTTACACTAGGGAGACTTGCAGAGTGACTGCGGAAGTTTTGCAGTACGAGCCAATTCAGTACGGTGTAGAGTAGGATGTCTTATGGAAGGATAATAAAAATAACCTGACTATACTTGGAGGATTCCTCCAATACCTCTCTGGAGATTGCTTCGGTTAGGCTCTAAATTTTGGCACAGTCATCTCTGACATTCAGAAGGAGGAAGCAGCAAAATGTGCATTTAGTGACTTGGTTTTTTGTTTGTTTGTTTGTTTGTTTAAAAAAATATGGAGTGCTTCACAAATTCACATGCCATCCTTGCAGAGGGGCCATGCTAACCTTCTCTGTATCATACCAATTCGTGCTGCCAAAGCGAGCGCTAGTGACTTGGTTTTTATAGCGAAATAGAAAGGCTCGACTTGATTCACTCAGGTTCAGGGAAAGTTCTAAGAAATACACAGAGGCTGGGAAACACAGGGGAAGGAGGGGATAGAGACAGATTTGTTAAAGGACACAAAATTACAGCTAGACACGAGGATCCTTTCTAGTGTTCTATAGCACTGTGAGATGACTATAGTTAACAATAACATACAGTTTCAAATCAATAGGAGGAGGATATTGAACATTCTGAAGACAAAGAAATGATAAATTTTCGAGATGATGGAGATGCTGATTACCCTGATCTGATCACCTCACCATACATTACGTGTATCGAAACGTCATTATGTACCCCACGAGCGTGTACGATTATTATATGTTAAGTAAAAAAAGAAAAGAAAGGAAAATAACTACAGCCAGTTAAGGGAATGAGACACATTTTGAGGAAGGAGGAAAGAGAATGAAAAAGTTCTGGAGAAGACAGAGAGGAAATGTTGTATTATGAAGACAGAAATGACAGAGAAGAGAAGACACCGAGACGAAAAACATAAGAGAGAGACAGAGGCTGGGAGAATAGAGACTTGTCCTAGGAGTTATCTCAACTTGGTGTTGATAATAATCTTACTAATAATATTCTTTTAAAACAGCTTTATTGAGATATAATTCAGGTGCCATGAAGTCTACCGGTTTAGGCATACATTCAATGTTTTTTAAATAGATTTACAGAGTTGTGAAACCATCACCATTATCTAATTTTAGCATACTTCCATCATTCTACCAGGAAACCTTGTACCCACTAGCAGTACCCACTTCCTCATTCTCCCTGCAGCCCTAGGCAACCACGAATCTACTTTCCGTCTCTATAGATTTGCCGATTCTGAACTATTTCGTATAAATGGGATCCTACAAATGTGGTTATTTGTGACTGATTTCTTTCACTTAGGTTAATGTTTTTGAGGTCCATCCATGTTATAATGTGTATCATTACTTTTGTTTTATTGCTAACTAATATTCCCTTGTGCCATATATCACATTTTATTTATCCATTCATCATTTGATGGATATTTGGGTGGTTTCCACGTTTTGGATATTATGAATAATGCTGCTGTGAACATTTGTGCCTAAAGTTTCTGTCTGTACGTATGTTTTCAGTTCTCTTTCATCTATAGCTAGAAGTAGAATCCCTGGGTCATATGGTAACTCTATATTTACCCTTTTGAGGAACTACCAAATTGTTTTCCAAAGTGGAGACTTTATATTCTCACCTATAATGGATGAGGGTTTGAATTTCTCCACATACTGGCTGGCACGTGTTATTGTCTTTTTTAAAACTTTTGAGACAGAATTCACATATAATACAATTCACTCATTTATAATGTCTAGTATATTCACAGTTGTCAACTGTCACTATAACCAATTTTAGAACATTTCCATCAGCCCCAAAAGAACCCATACTCATTTGCAGCCACTTTCCCCTCACTTTTCCCTCCCCAAGCCTTAGGCAGCAGCTACTAACCTACTTTTTGTCCCTATAGATTTGTAGGTTTTCGATTATAGACAGTCCAGGGGGTAAGAAGTTGTATGTAATCGTGGTTTTCATCGACATTTCCCTTTAGACTAATGGTGTCGAGCATCTTTTCATGGGCTCGTTAGCCTTTTCCTACATTCCCTTTGGGGAAATGTTTATTAAAGTCCTTTGCCCATTTTAAAATTTTGGGTTGTCGTCTTATTGAATTGTAAGAGTTCTTTATACATTCTGGATAAGTTCCTTATGAAATATACAAATTGCAAATATTTTCTCCTATTCTGTGGGTTTTCTTTTCACTTTGCAGTTTGTTCTTTTGACCACTCCTTATTTCTGGACATTCTGCCACTTCAGTCCAGCTTGAGGCCACCTCTACAGGTCTGACTCCCCACTGCTTCTTTAAACAAGAGCAACCCTTCCCACTTTTTTTTTCTAAGCAGGCTTTCTGATAGACCCTTTCCACTTCCTTATACCTCTTTTCCCCTAAAAACAAGTGGCATTGGCCAATTCACCTGCTCAAAAGCCTGGGGTGCATTTAGAAAATGTGAGGCCAGAGCGCAGCGGGGAGGCCTATGATCTAAAGGCAGCCAAGTCCCCTTTATTTGTAGCAAAGGATGTATTTGATTTTCTGCCTGGGAAAGTGTTAGACACCTTTCATCCAAAAATATTCTCAGAAAGCTGGAGGACCCGATCTCTTTTTTAGGCTTTAATTTTTTTTCCTTTATTTTCTTTTACATATACACACATACACACACATTTTCTTTTTTTCTATTTCATGACAGCCTATCATGGAAGACTCAGGCTTTAATTCTGAACTAAGTCATTATTTGAGTGCTTATAACATTTTTATCAAGAATACTGAATAATTTTTACCACCGAAGAGGAGAAATATTAACTAGGCATATATTGTATATATATAAGTTAATTCAAAGATTTCTATCCAAGGCCACAAAGTTGGTGAGAAAAAAAACCCACAAATATTTTTAAATTAGATGTGATGTGGTTAATTACACCAGTTATTAGTATTTATTTTAAAGTTTAAGTTTCATCTGTACCTTTTAGTTCTAAGTATACATATGAATATTTGTTTCTCTGCTATGACAAGATTTGATTAAAGGTTACTTGAATTTAAAAAAAAAAAACACCAAAATTAATTTAGGGACATTATAATGTTTAGGAAAGAGGTAAATTAACTATGGATCATCTTTTTAAAAAATTATATAATTCATACACTGGGCAATTTTTAAATCTCAAGTACATTTGTTGAAGATATCTTAATGGAGAAAGAACATCAAATTTACATAACTAGATGCCTATAAATATACTACTAAAATTAATTATAATAATACATAGTATTTATAGGGCTAGGCATTGTGAGTCACTTCTGTAATCCCAAACCTTTGGGAGGCTGAGGCAGGAGGATTGCTTGGGGCTAGGAGTTTGAGAGCAGCTTGGGCAACATAGCAAGACCCCACTTCCACAAAAAAATAAAAGAAATTAGCCAGGCTTTTGGTCAAAGATGTAAGAGGCATTCATATATTCACACATAGTAATTACATATAAATACAGATTTCTGTTTTGGTGAGTCTTATTAGGTATTTATTAACTTCCTCAAACTGAAAGGATTTGTTGTTCTTATGAGAAAGCGTAAGTTCCTCCTTAAACAGATTTATTCAACAATCACAGCATTAGTGGAAAGCCTAAATGGAGATTCAACATGGAAAACATATTGATCGTTACATCAACTTCACAAAGTTTGTAATGGCAAGTAACCTCATGGGACATTTGAGCAATGAAGCGCAGTGTGCTGTGAACACATAGACAAGAGGCATCTAACCCAGACTTGCACAGAAGCAGCGGCATCAAAACTGAGACCTTATGAATGAACGAACGTCACCTAGATGAAGAGTGTTCAAACAAAGGACACAGTATGTGCAAAGCTTAGAGATGAGAGATTCTTGAAATGAACAGGTATAGAGATTCTCATAGTCACTTTGTAAGCCACAGGCTGAATGTGCTCCCAGAGATGACATTGGAAATGTTTAGTAATCAATAGGATAAAAACACCAATCGATCAGAAAGGATTCAGGCCACACAGCTGGAGGCTCCCTGCTGGTTTCTGGGTGCTGCATAGATCAGGGGTGCTGAGGGAGGGACCAAAGGGGCTAGGGTAGCTGAGAGGCTTGGAGGCCAGGGGATGTTGGCTGTTTACCAAGGAATATGGAAGAATTCCAATATTTCATTACCAACCAGTGTGACTATACCAGTAGGTATTAGCTGGTATCGGCTGTACATGTTCCTGTTTCTAGTATGAATAGGAAGAGCTATACAAAGATGGCAAGATGGTAGGTATGTGTGTAAGGTTACAGGAAAAATAGGCTGGGAGAACACCACATTTGAAAACAATCTGTAAATTTAACATCTCTCAAATAGATTTATGTTGTATAGAAAATGAGTCAGCTCTGTGCATAACTTCCAAAAAGTTTAACATTTAGCCTAATGGAGATCGATTGCACTCAAACATTGGAGGAACCATAGTTTTGATTCTTCATTAAATAGGACATAAAATTGTCATGAACTCCCATTTTCAGATATTTATTGAGCTGAATCCACAAGAGTGTCAAGAGCCAACATGACATTTTTCTTTTTGGCAAGGACATCTTCCTTGTCAACATGCATGGCAGGAGGTGACAAAATAAGGATGTGTTGGGACTGCCACTTGTTGCTGCATGATCTTTGACAAGTTAATGTATTAGTTAAAATACTAGTTTAACTGCTGTAATGCAGAGCAAAGAACAGTGGCCTAAATAAAGTACGTTACTTTATGTCTCTCTCACTTAAAAGTCCAAGCTGATAGGCAGCTTCGTGAGGTCATTTGCAAACTTGGGTTTTCCCATGCCACAGAGCGTGTTTCTTACCTAAATTACTGAAGCTGACTCAACACCACACATTTATGTTCCTGTCTGTTGGGAATGGGGACAGTATAGGGAAGTGGAAGGCACTCCTTTAAAAATACTGAGGCAGACTTTTAGAAAAAACCCAGGTGTCAACAGCCAGCAACAACTTGCCACTCATGGGAGTGAGCCACCTTGGAAGTCACGGTCAAGCCATCATGTGACTGCAGCCCCTACTGACATCCGACTCTGTCCTCATGAGCCACTAAGCCAAGCTTTTCTGAATTTCAGATCTACATAAACTGTAAGAGACAATAAATATGTATTATTGTTTTAAGCAGTTTTGAGATAATTTGTAACATATCAATAGATAATTAATTCACTATTGATCTTCACTCATTTGTTGTATCTATTATGCATTTCTTTCTTTCTTTTTTTTTTTTTTTTTTTTTTTTTTTTTTTTTTTTTTTTTTTTTTTTTTTTTTTTTTTTTTTTTTTTTTTTTTGAGGCAAGGACTCACTCTGTTGCCTGAGCTTGAGTACAATGGCATCAGCCTAGCTCACAGCAACCTCAAACTTCTGGGCTCAAGTAATCCTCCTGCCTCAGCCTCCTGAGTAGCTGGCACCACAGATGGATGCCACCACATCTGGCTAATTTTTCTACTTTTTGTAGAGATGGAGACTCGCCATGTTGCTAAGGTTGGTCTTGAACTCCAGGCCTCAAGCAATCCTCCCTCCTCGGCCTCCCAACGTGCTACGATTACAGGCTTGAGCCACCACATCCAGCCTCATGCATTTCTTTTCTCAAATTTTCTCCCCCTGTATTTGTTGAGCATTTTCCTGGATGAATCATTATTCTTCCATCAAAGTAAATGAGGGCGAATGGCATGCAAAGCAATTCTCAAAGATTCTATCTTTTAAGACAAAATGATCTTCTTGATAAAATTTTACTCGACCAAACATACTGTAGTTATTCTATCTGTCGGCGCTTTTGGTTGCAAGCAACAGCATTCACTCCAAGTAGCTTTAAATAGTTTAAATGGCATTAGAAAGTTCAGAGAATCCTTAGACAGTCGAGCTGAAACACCTGCATGCTCTAGCGGGGACTGCTCCAGGGAAGATGTCCATCCCCCGCCAGTGCACGTGGACGCCGCAGCTTGCGGGGATGATACTGGGGACCCTGGCAAAAGAGGGACTCCACTGTGCACCTGGCTTCTTCCTGTTACTCACCGCGGGATTGAAGTCCTGGGTGGGTGGGTGTCTGATGGGTGGAGCCTGAGTCGAATTCGGGACATCACTTCATGGGCAGCTGGGAGAATGAATCTAGGCTTCTAGCTAGGGGAGAAAGGGCTCTTAATGTGGGCAAAGGGTGTTTAAAAATACACTGGGCAGTGACAAATGTGACAAATGTCCTCTATAGTCAGTAACTCTTAAAACTCCGTGTGCTGTGTTTCAGTCGACTGGAGTATAATGATGAGTATTGATTTATTCGGGAGCCATGATTTTATTCAGGGTCCACTCCCGACAAAATTGTGAAATCAGCAGTGTTTATCTTCAGCCTCTCACTTAACCTCTTAGCATATTTTTCTTCAATCCTAGACTCTCTGTTTCTCTCACTTGGTGTTTTTCTGTTTTTCATCTGAGAAACCTACCAGGGTAGCTCTTATCTTTCATTGGAATTGTGGCTGGGGAACCAGAGGAAGGACACACCCCTGAAGCCTCCAATGTTGTTATTGATTTAATTGTTCACTCTCTGAGCCCAGCCCAGGTTATTCAGGCACGTGCACTAAAATGTTCTAGAAGTTCTAAGAAATTGTATTTTGGTGAAGGCCAATATATTACATAATTACCTCATTTATACTATAAACTTTTACAGATGGTTTCTGTATCATTTTTTACAGCATAAAGTCATGTAATTTCAAAGTTGAAAGAAATCATAGAGATCATTAAACCTTTACTTTATAGATGGAATAATTAAGGGCCAGGGAGACGTAATGATTTATTCAAAGCTAAGCAATTAGTTTTGAGGTTGGGAATAGAATCCAGAGGTCCTGATTCTAGCTTACATTAGCAAATTATAAGACATACACACCAAATATCAGAGATACTAGGTGTTTGTGGGTACGATAGCAGACTGGGTGCTATAGGAGAAAATAGAGAGAAATATGAAATAACTACTTTCTATGTCAGTTATTGATAGATTGGCCATATGTCCTATTTTGTCTGGGGCACTCTCAATTTACACCTGATATCTGGAATAATTATTAAGAGGGACCCCTTTTACTGTAAAAAAATGTACTGGTTCAGAACATAAATTATAGGTTATTTAAGGAAACTTATTGAAAAATTGCATTGTTCTTCGATGATTCCATTTGCTCAGCAAATGCACTTAAGTAGAAGAGTTGGCCTACGCTGTAAATACCATAATTAATCAGAGGGAAACTGAGGCAGTAGAGTAGTAGTTTTCCAACTCCAAGTCACAACCACTAGTGGGCCATGAAATGAATTTAAAGTTATAATTAACATATGAAAGAAGGAATAGAATAGAAGACAAAATCGAGTGCATCATATAGTAAAGGTTAGTGTTCTTTTATGAAACTTGTCTCAATTATACATACATACACAGGAGTATCCTTGATCTCAATGTAAACTCTATTTCTTATTGTGGGTTGCAGTAAGGCTGAGGCAGGAGGATCGCTTGAGCCCACCAGGAGTTTGAGGTTGCTGTGAGCTAGGCTGACGCCGCGGCACTCTAGCCTGCCTGTAATCCCAGCTACTCCGGAGGCTGAGGCAGGAGGATCGCTTGAGCCGAATTGCTATGAGCTAGGCTGATGCCATGGCGCTCCAGCCCGGGCAACAGAGTGAGATTCTTTCTCAAAAAAAAAAAAAAAAAAAAAAAAAATCCAGAACTTAAAGAGCTCTAAAAGAGAAGATGTGAGCTATGGAGGTAGTTCATACCAGACTACAGTAAGCTACTAGATGAATTGGCTGACCTCGAGACACAGTAAAGAATAAATAGCAGAGTTTCCACTACAATTACAGAGTCAGAGAAAGGAAACATTGTCATTTTCGAGCATATATTCTTTGTCTTTTTATTCCGAGGTCGAACTAAGCAGGTGAGACGAGGCAGATGCTGCTGCTGCAAATACTATTTGGCACTTCCCTGGGCCCTTTATATAAGGATGTTTCATAATTTCTAAAAGACTCAAAAATAACTGTTTTGTTAAAATGCCATTAAAGATGTTGTAGAAGTATATTTCTAATATGAAAAGATATTGTGACATATTAAGTAAAAGATGACAGAAGAGTATATATAGTATATCATTTTTGGAAAAAAAAAATGTGTGTGTATATTGGAGTTTCCAACTTTTTTCAACTCACATTTTTTAAAAAATAAAAAGCAATTTTAAAGCACCTTAATGTCTATCCTCTCCCCCCTTTTTTTCTTCCTTTATTTAAGCCTTGGCAAAATAGTTATGTAATGGCTGGGCACTTTTACAATTGACCTCTTAGTCACAAAGGTTTGTGTTTCCCAGCCTGGCCATCCCATATAGAGAAAGGGTGGAGTGTGGCTGTTCCCTCCTCCCCACGGAAGGACCCTTAAGGACTCTAGGAAGAGTTAGCCATATTGTCACCATGTTCACTGACTTAGATATTTAACTACTAGGTAAACATTGCAAAGATTGTGGATTTTTCAAATGTTGGCATACAGGCAGATCACTGAGTTGTGTTAGAATCACCCTTGGCAACAGATGACTGCATTGTTATTCAACGTTTATGTGTGTATCTTGTTTTCCCTACTTTTTGTTAAGCTCTTTATAAACAAGGGCCATAGGTATATTTCTATTTCTTCCTCTACAGCTTGCAGGCCTAGTTAATGTTAGTGGACCGGATCATCACATCGGTTAAGGCAACCAGAGCAAGCAACAGAGCATAGAAAAAAATGTTTCTGGTCTAACTACTGCACTCCTTTTGCAATACAAATGAACAGAATTGAGGTTTTGGGGGCTCCTCTCCTTCATGCTGGGATGATTCAAAGCTGTGCATGGGAAGTGATTACTCTGTTCAAGTTACGTCATTTAAACCTCCCTTTGAACAGCCCCGACTTCTCTCAATGTTCAATTGATTCTACAAGATGAAAAATACCATTGCCTGAGTAGAGACTAGAACCTTATTTCTAATCACTAGATGACCTCTTGGGCTAATTATCAAAATGATCTGCACATTTTCTAAGCCTAAACTCAAGAGTCAATGATTACACATACTTCACAGCCCTTTCTCCATACTTTGTTCTATTTTTTCCCTCCGAAAAACAAACACCCACTGATTATCTAATCTAGTTATCATAAATTGATTTAAATTTCCATCTTTACATAATAGGATTCTCAGTGATTCTCTTCCTCAGCAAAATCTTAAAGTTATGCAAGTAATACATAAATACAATTTCAGAAGAGCCATAGGTTTAAATAATTAAGAGTAGCTTTCACTTCTGCCTGGAAATGTCACTTCTAGCCAGTGACATTTCAGCCCTGGTAGATGAGCTGGAGAAAGAATATTGAGGTGTTCGCATGACATGATGCCTTTTATTTATTTATTTGTTCACTTTAAATTGTCAACTCAATACAATACAAAGCATAAAATTATATCAGCCCCAAACATCACTTCCCAAGGTGCTTACCTTTCTTGCTTACATTACATTTTTCTTTGACAACATTCAGAAAATATTTGAGAGCCTGCTATTTCCTGGACACTTTTCAGAATCATTTTTTTCCTGCAACACATATATATCATATTTTCAGTTTGGTTGGTTCTATATATGGTAAAGCTGGAATATATTCCCATATGTTTTATGAAGTGCTCAATAAATGATTGTGGAACAGAATGTAAAAGTATTTTTTTTTCACATGAAGACTACATAAAAAGTTTATGAAGAAACCAAAATTATAAATGCAAATAGCATTTCATTTCATTAGCCTGGCTCCTTAAATATCTCTTTCACCTGTGCATAAATAATTTGGTTTCAGTAAGCTTCAATTACTTTATATCATTTTAACAATTACATTTAAGTTGCCATATAGAGTACCATGAATTTGTCAGAAAAAAATCATTAAGATATATAAATGTCTGTGCTTTATGCAATAATGTCATAAGATATTTTTACTGCTGAGACATTTATAGGTAATACATAATCATCACTAAAACCTATTTTATTTCTTTTTATAAAAATTATTTATTTATTCATTCATATATATATATATTTTTTGAGACAGAGTCTCACTCTTTTGCCTGGGCTAGAGTGAGTGCCGTGACGTCACTCACAGCAACCTCAAACTCCTGGGCTCAAGCAATCCTTCTGCCTCAGCCTCCTGAGTAGCTGGGACTACAGGCATGCGCTACCATGCCCGGCTAATTTTTTCTATGTATTTTTAGTTGTCCGATTAATTTCTTTCTATTTTTAGTAGAGACAGGGTCTCACTCTTGCTCAGGCTGGTCTCGAACTCCTGAGCTCAAACAATCCGCCTGCCTGGGCCTCCCAGAGTGCTAGGATTACAGGCATGAGCCACTGCGCCCGGCCCATTCATATATTTTTTTTTTTTTTTTTTT